>WURS02000015.1:11158191-11187231 GCA_011762765.2 Rhinocypha anisoptera | reverse complement strand
TAGTCAAGCTCCTTCCAAATGTAAAACTCTACCCCCCCCCCCCGAACCCACCACTCCTCACACCCACCCTCCACATTCCTACAATGTATGCAAGTTTCTCTCTCCCCTCCATTGTAACAATTTAACTGTTCCTCTTCCCCTCTCCTCCACACTCCAAAAATTAAAGCATACTCTTCCAACGGTTTTTTCACCAGATGATGACTCGCGTAAAATAAAAATGTGAAATGTGGAAATACATCCAAGTTAAACTAAAATTTTTATTTTTTTATTTCTGACATTATGGAATTCCATCAAGTGACTCCTCAATGAATTTGATAATTATTACCCTTCACTTTTTATGAAATTTGTTCTTTTGTCCTAATGCCTTGAACAATTATATTATACGGTATTTATTTTTACAAACCTGTATATGCTCATAAAACTTGATTCATCAACATGCTCCTATCATGTTAGTCATATATACTTCATAGCCACTGATTACCTAAAGAGTCATTGATAAAACCAGAATATTTAAAAATTAACAGTTTTTCTCTTAAGATGAGAAAATGTCACAGAATACATATTTGTTGAGATAATGGTCTCAAAAAAAGATATCACAATATTATTACTGGTATGTGATATTTACGTAAGTTTGGTAGAAAGAAAGGATTGATTTTGTCATTCCATTATGCTGAAAATTTTCATTTATTGTGCCATAGGTTCAGTTCCCACAAGTTGTGGTCCAGTTTCACATGATTCAAATCCTCTTCAGCAACTGCAACAGCAGCATTTGTCTGCCAACAATGCAGCTGCAGCAGCTGCTGCTGCCATCTCCCAGCAGGTGGGTCATACGAGTACTTCTTTCAAGTTTCTTTTGATTTCTAATTGATAAAACTCATTGAATAGCTGATAGCAAATTTTAACTGACAAGCCAGCTTAGCTAAAGGATAAAGGTGAAATACCACATTTATCATCTTGTGATCATTGCTTTTTATGAAAGGTGGTGATAAATATTTGGATAATTTAAAATCAATTTAGTATTTATAATGTTTTTGTATAATTGATACAAACCTATGAAAATATACAAGTTTAATTGAATTTAATTTTTTAATTAATTTTACTAATTTCTGATATTTATGAGTGTTTTTAATTTTTGTTACTTCTATTCTGATGAGTGAGTAAATTTACAACTTTTCACTCACACCAAATGTAAGCTAAGGGAGCAAATCCTCAGCATGACATGTATTTGAATAATATAAATAACTATAATGCTGTTAACAGTAACACCATCTATATTATTAGAAATGAGAATACATAGGGATATAAATTAATTAGAAGAAAAAGCATGCATCATTCTTTTATATTAGGTATTATTCGAATACTGTTGTGACTGTATTCATAGTAGAAACTCACTACAGGGACAGCTGGTTCACATAGTTCTTGCATATGGTTTGAGTTGATGTTTTATGCACTATCTCTAAATAAACCCTTTGCAAATTACAGATCATTACACCATGTTGATATGGTATCCTCTTTATGTAGACTTTTTATATATGTATTCTTTCATATATAATGATGATGATAACTAGACTTATCAAAAACGACCAAATTTTATGAAGTGATATAGGACATTTTAAACATTGTGACATGAGTTCATAACTTTCAATGGCAGGTTTTGGCATCTCAACAGAATTCTGGGTCACCCTCCCCTGCAGCTACCTCGATGCCACAATTCATTTTGGCCTCTGGTCAGCTGGTCCAAGGCATACAGGGAGCACAGCTTCTCATTCCAACCTCTCAAGGTAACCATTTTAAACAATTATGTATTATTATTATAGTCAATCTTATAATTCCCTACCATTATTCAATTGGTTGATATTCAAGAGTAAATAATATTGTAAATAAATATTGTGAATAGACTCTCCTCTTTTCTGTTAAACTTCTCAAAGGGACTGAAGCATTTTGTCCAGAATGTCTTAAACTTTATAAGGCAACTGAGGACAATTTGAAATATGAGGGTAACAGTTGTTATTATTGTCATCTGTATACATACAGCAACTTCATTACCTACTCCTTTTCACTACAAATTTAAAACCAGTGGATATCCACTCAGTAAAGAGACCAGCAGTCTTAACTATATATGCAACTTTATTTACACTGGAATAATTTTCATTAATATGAAGGCAGATATATTCTTTTCAATTCTTTGATTGTGATCTCTCATGCAGTAGCCAATATCCTTGTTGAAAAGGTTATACCCAATGTCACTTCCATTTATGTTGAAATTCTAGAAATAAATGTACTTGATTGGTCTTGCTCTAAAATTACGTTAGAACTAATGGCTTTGGATCATGATTACTTCCCAACATAAAAATATTTTACATCACCTTATATATATTAACTATGACATGGCTAATAATGAATGAATCAAAGCTCTTTATGGTGTGGAAGTAAAATCTCTTCAACACACAAAGGCTGCATGTCTTATAGACCTTCTCCTTCTAAGTACTTTGCAGTTGTAAAAATCTGCAGAAAACAGTCACTGACTTCAGGTGACTGACCAAGTGAAATGTATAACAAGTACAAAAAAGGTAAATATTTTTTCAGACAGGGATTCCTTTTTAGTGAGAACCAACAGCCATGATTCAATTTGATGAAATGATAGCTCAATGACATTTACTGCAGGTATAAAGTTAAATTATTTACAAAGTCTATTTCAATTTGTTATGAGGTTATAATGTCAAAAAGTTTGTGAGATCGACAATTTCATATGACAAATATTTAGCCAAAACTGCATATATGCTAGGGATATACCCACAGTTGAGAAAGCTTGTACTCACAAAGTGAGCCATGAAAAACCAAGGGTCACTGTAGACAAAAACAGGTTTGAAAAGTGAAACCTAGCCCAGAGCTTAAACAGCTGCTGAACAGATTTGGTCTAGGTGTTCCCGAATACATAAGCTGAGGAATTTTTGGGATATTGGTTCATCCTGTGAAATTTTGTTGCTACAAGGAAAGGAATGATTTTCTTATCCTAATGTGCTTGTGAGTAAATGTCACTTACCATTGGAATAGGTATTTGTCGTTCACTACCTTAAAATGTCCAACTGCCAGT
Organism: Rhinocypha anisoptera; assembly: GCA_011762765.2. Lineage (NCBI taxonomy): Eukaryota > Metazoa > Arthropoda > Insecta > Odonata > Chlorocyphidae > Rhinocypha > Rhinocypha anisoptera. The sequence goes on along the minus strand of WURS02000015.1, from coordinate 11,184,137 downwards.
TTTGAATACTAGAAATATTTACTTGTTAAAAGTTTTATACTCCTCACTAGTCTGTCCAATTCTTGAATACAACTCCATGATCTGGAATCCATATTAACTCCCATGCATGGACACTATATTAATATTAGAAATTCACCCTTTGGCAATCAGAAGGACTTAAATGATCTGATGTTTTTAAATAAATTATGTAATAATAAATTGTACTGTACCTTTTGTCTGGATTATATAAGATTTAACTTCTTGGTTACCCCTACAAGAAGATCTAATTTGTTTTATGTTAAATATTGTAGATATAATATTACTTTTCATAATTTTGTCACCAGAACAATGAGAATATATAATAGAGCATCTAATGAAATGGAGATAGATATTTTTTGTGATGTTTTGAATTCTTTTAAAAGAAAAATGTTAGATTATTTAATGGCTAAATATTCAATTGGTTTATGAAAAAAATAAAATAAATTTGACATCTGGAATATATTGAATAATTCATTTCTGTTCTCATGTATTATTTTTTTATTGTAATTCCTACTATTCTGTTTATTTATTTTTTATTTTTTCCAATCCTCTGGAAATGCAGTTTTATATATATTTTGAATCCTGTATTATGTTCTTTTTGTTATTATCATGTATTTAAATCTTTGTGAAATGGGTTACCCTATGAAATAAATTGAAATTGAAATCGTGTGTAGAACTGTAGTTTTGTCTTGTTCATATTTCCATGAGTCCTGTATCTTACAGAAACCACCAACTCAATGAAAACTTGTTATTTTTATCAACTCAGGTCCTTATACAGCCACTTAAAACTATAAGAAGTACACTCACTGTTACTGCACGTCTAGTAGTATAACATGTATGGGGGAAATAGATATTTATTTATTCCAGCCATTTTTCATTCCTTACTACAAAATGAAAATAGAAAATATAACTTCATTCTGAAGGTTCACAAAGTTTGGCATTGAATTACATCAGGAGCATCATAGTTTAGGATTGAAAATATTCCATCTGGGTTGCATTGAGTATTGTAATATTGCAAATTACTTTTTTAAAGTATATTTTTTTATAATATATTTTTTATTTCTAGGCATAGCCACCCAGACCATATTGACAATCCCTGTTAATCAAGTCGCAAGCGGCCAGGTGGTCAATTTGGCATTGAACAATGGTCAAGTGGTCTCCACTACCCTGGGCAATCTCCAGGCACTTGCCCAGCCTTCACAACTATTGTCTTCTACAGCAAACAGCACAGGAGGAGGTAATACCTATAGTAGAGAATAAATTACGTATTATGCACAGGCACAGAATCAGTTACGAAACATGAGTCAGTCATTTTGAATACCTAAAGTGTGAAATCTGAAATAACTGTAAACATAATTTTGACATGGCGATATTGTCATGGTGACCCTATTTATTTCCTAAACATCACATTCTCATGTACTTTCAGTTTCAAACTCTGGCTTGGGGAGTATTCAACACCTGCTGACAAATGGATCAGCTTCTGGTGTTTCCAGCCAGCAACACTCCCAGCAGGCTGCTCAACACCAGATCCCCTCAATGGCATCGTCAAATGTGCAGCAGCCGCCGTCTCTGCACCAGCAACCCCATCCCCCCACTCCGATGCCGTGTGGATCCGTGGGGATACCCAGGGCCCCCGGGTCACATACCTCCATAAACAGTAGTGGTGGTCACCCTCCGGCAGCTGTCCCACAGATTCCCAATTCCCACCCACCGACACCACTACCCCTGTCACCATCCTCTCATCACCTCCCCCATGCCCCGGCACAGCAGCAACAGCCACAACAACAACAGCAACAACAGCAACAGCAACCTCCACAACCGCAGCCCCCGCAGCAGAACACACAACCAGGAACTCGTCCCCTCAGCAGACGCAGCAACCCGCACAACAGCCCCACCATCCTTCGCCGCACCCTCACCACCACTACTCATCCAGTGTAAGTTTTCTTGTTACCACAATAATTTGCTTCAGACCATTCATATCACCATTAATTTTCCAGCCTAAGTAGTGGCGGATTAGTATCCTCATCTGCCAATCCAGAAGTCAAGGGTTCGAATCCCAGCAAGGTGGATTTTTCATTCTCCACCTAGGGCATGGATATGTTTTGTCCTTGTTATGAAAAAAATGTTGTTATACTGTCCACAGTAATTGGCCACTTTTTGCTCTGTGAAGGAAATTGTAAAACAAATAAATTTCTGAAGACTTTTGGTCCAAGGGTGCAGCTGTGCAGACTTTCCCAGCAATCCCAGTTCATTTATGCCATGTTGTATATTACATTTTGCATCTCACTTCACTTGTTCTACATACATCCCTTCTTGTTCTACATACATCTCCCTTGTTCTACATACAACACTTCTTCATTTCTCATTTCATTTCCCCGTTTACTGTTAAGTATCAACCTCCCATACCAGGCTAATTTTCGTCATTGGAATTCTTTCCCATTTCCCAGCATATTAATCTCTTTTCAGGAATTCAGATTTTTTTCCTGTTTTCTATCACCCATGAGTAATCCAAAACTCATTCTCTTTTTAAAGGAATACACAACCCAACATTTGGCATGTTAGTTCATTGTATCTTTGTCAATGATATATGTAGTAGGTATTGAATCATATAATCACTTTATAAATAGTGTAAATAAATAAAATTATCTGAAGTTTCATTTTAAATGGGTCTATTATTTTTTTATAATATTTACATGATATTTTAATTTGGCTGATGATTATACATAGTTGCTTATAGAAGAAAAGCAATAAAATGCTTGTATCTTTCACCGAAACCAAAACATTTTAATCATTGCTGCTACCAAATTTTTTGACCCTGTATTAATTTATACTGTCTGAAATACTAAAATGTTGGTTTATTAACCTTTAAATGCTGAAATTTCCCAAATGAACACACCAGTATCCCTACTTTCTGAAAGTTCCATTTCTGGATCCAACAGTTTGGAGGCCTTCAAAAGATGAAATATGTTCCTATTTGAATGAAACAGAAGAGGTGAACTCTTATGTCTAATATCTCATGAAGTGTGAAGGCGCTGTTTTCAAAAATTTAAATGTGGTGTCTAAAGGAACTATTTTTGAACAAAGGCATTGCAATATTGATGAATAAACAAATATGTACATATGGAAGTGATGTGGCTTTAGAACCTACATCAAATCACTCCCAGAAAGAGGAAAATTAACACCTTACACAGACAAGGACTTATTAGTAATTCTGCTGTTAGATCATAGCTATTGACAACATCCAATCACGTCCAGTGAATATCGCTTTGTGGTGAACTAGTGAACATCACACCAAGTAAGATCACTAAGTATCTTACTTGGTGTGATGGCAATTCCAATTGATTCTCTTAGTAGCAAGCATTAATTCCAAATCTATGGTATTTCCAATTGATTCTCTTAGTAGCAAGCATTTTATTTGAATGCTCTTCATAGGATAGTGACTTAAGTCAGTCACAGAGCAAATGTTATTTTTTTAACCCCTCAACTATTTATTGAACTCATTCAATATTTTTTAAACCATACTTTATCTCTTCTTAAAAGAAATATGGCTTAGGCCAATTTCAGTTTAACATCTGGAAATGCCAAAAGTAGATTACCTTAACAGATTGAAAGTTTTCCGCTTGATTTGAATAAATTCTTAAGCCATTTAGTCCACTGAATAAAGATGTGTAGGTTATTGGCAAGGCTATGAGTATAAATTTCACTTAGCAGATAGTTTGTGGTTCCATCAGAGATGTAAATTTGCCTCCATTGACATAGTGAAAAACCTGCAATATCACAGTATTCTATAGAGCTATTATTTTACTGGTTAATAAACTTAGCTATTAGCAAATAGTTATGATTAAAAAGTAACTTTGCATGCCATAAAATAATCATGAGCCATCCTGATTGTTACTGATGTATTTATAGATATCTGGTCACCCAAAATCATTAAATAGAATTCAAAGAATGGTAAATTTACTAAATTACCTACAGAAATTGAACAAATATTTGTATAATCCAATTATTGTAACCAATATTTTTTCTCTTTAAACTTTTTAACACTCCCAGCAACCAGTAATTAGTAATGCTGAAGTGACTAACAGTGATTAAGCTTAAAAATGTGTCAATACAGAACTTGTCAAATGAAAGTTTTCGTAAAGTAATCAGTTGATTCATGCCTTTAAAAATGAAATTCTTTTGAACTATTTTACATGTATTGCTGTTTGCAAATTTATTGAGAGTGCATATATTTTATGAAGACAGTACCCAATAGAAGTACTTTGCATAAATTGGAATGGTCGGCATGAGTAAAGTCTCATAGTATTAGAAAAAATAATTGTATCCCTCATAATCATGCCCAGTTAGAACAAAAAAAATAATGTTGAAAGATATACAAGCTATATTAGCGCATGTTTAAAGTTACATGTATAAAATCTCATGGCTGTTGTTAATCTGTTCATAGTATTCCACAACATCACACTAAATCTTCATTATTTATTTGTAGTACTAGCATTGAAATTCATGCAAAGATATATCTTAAATTATTTATCAACTGCCACGTAGCCTTCCTCAATATCTATTTTAGCAGCCAGTGTTTAAAATTGTTTGCATATAAGGAAGTTCTTGGCTATACTAAATTTGTCCATTTTCCACAAAATCATGCCTGAATCTTTATTATCTATGTAAATGCTTAATATATTTTCCTCATTCCTCCATCCTATTTAAAAAATATAATCTCTTCCTCATTAGGTGTCTGAAAAGAACATGAATGGCTCTGTCTCATTAAGTGCCATCAGTCAGCGACTTTCTGCTGCCAACTCATCCATATCCATCACTCCCACTCATGGTAAGTATGCCATCAGATTCATGCTGTCAATTAAATCTCACAATGCCATATGTCCTGCTTTCACTAAAGAAACAGCATATATAAGAGATGTTAGTATAGCTGTGAAGACCATATAAAAATTGCCCAAAGCTACTCAAATTCATTTAAGATAGTATTGGTATATATGGGTACCTAATAGGTTAAACCGTTATAGATTATAGTGACTATTTTGAATATTCATTGTATGTTGGATTTGTTGGATGAAGCAGGCATTTTCGATTATCTTTGTAAATATGAGTCTTCCAACAGTATTTCAACCTTTTTCAGAAAATTTAGGCTGAGAGAATTCATAAACTGTGATGTAATGATGTTCAGTCAGAATCTATTAAAATTTTTTTATCAATATGGAAAACATTCTAAAGGAAATACCCTCTGCATTCTAATTCCTTTCAACTAATAATACTTATTATTAGTAACTTGTGGAGGAGGATTTTCTCTAATTTCTAAAAAAAGGAAGCTCGCCTTTCTTGACCTCAATATTTGCCATTAAAATTGAGTGGAAATTCTTGATATGTTGGATTCTTCATGTTGAATTTGATCCAACTTGATTTTACAAGATTTTTGATCCACCTCATTAGAAGAGGAAGTACTTTTAACTGACACAAATTTTACTGTAAGTTCCTTTATGAAGAGAATAATGTTAGTTTCTCTAAACTCCACATTATTGAGGTTCAAGAAAAGTTACATGAGAAGGGAGGTTTGAAACCACATTAAGTAGCTCTTTTTCTAATAGAAATAATACATAGTCCATTCCATATTCTTCAATAATAATACCCTCAAATTTATCCATTATTTCAAATAATAAAAGTAAATCAACAAAGAACAGAGTGACAAAAATAACATTTACACATTGTGCCAAACTAATGAAGTAAGTGGAGTGGCCTAAACTAATGGAAGTGTTGCAAAAAATCAGATTGGATGTGAAGGATAGACGTTTCATTGGAAATCTGTATATGGCTCAAGCTGCAAAAGTAAGTCTGTATTGGCACAGTTAGGCAGAGGAGTAAGAAGCAAGTCTGTTGTCACCCATGCTTTTTAACTAGTACTCGGAGGAAATGGTAAAAGAGGAATGGGAAATAGTGGATTCAGGTTGGTGGGGAACTTATGAAATCAGTTTGATTTGCCGATGACCAAGCCCTAGATAGTAATTCAGCCAAAGGACAGCAGACCATGTTGAGCACTTTACAGGACCAATGTGAGAGGCTTGGCTTGAAAATTAACTGTAAGAAAAAGAAAGTAACAAGATTCTAGAGAAATAAGAAGGGTGGAATTAATAATATTACACTAGAAGGGCAAAAATTGGAACAGGTAGAAAAATTTACATATTTGGGAAGCATTACAGAGGAAAATGGACATAATGACCAGGATATTAGACGAAGGAGGCCTTTACAAAAATGAAGGAGTTAATGAGAGCAAAGATTAGTGAAAACCCTCATATGGGTCTGAAAACCGGTCCATAAGGAAGGATGATGAGTATAGATTGGAGACTTTTGATGTGTGTACTTGGTGAAGGATGGAGAAGGTTAAGAGGGCAGAAAGGAAAACCAATGAAGAAACGCTAAGAATGGTAGGGGAGGAGAGGTGATTGCTGAGTAAAATCTAATGAGAAGGCAGGAAAGGTGGATGGAAGGGGTACTCAGTGGCAACAGGTTGTTGAGGGTTGTGATAGAGGGTAAATGATGGGTAAGCGAGGTAGGGGTAGGAAGAGAACAGTGATTTTGGATAGAATGATAAGTGGTGGAAAGCATGTAGATTTGAAGAGGGATTAAGTTAAGATGTAGTGGTAAAATCAAGCCTGAGACTCATCAAAAACCTACCTTAACTGATAGATTACCATTCATCATTCTTCCAATTCCCATTATTATTGGGAATTGGAAGAATGAAAAACTGTATGCATCAGAATTTTAATTAAAGAATGGTGTCAGCATTGTCATTCCTCAATTGAATATTTTTATTTTGTTTCAGATGATAGAAGATGAACATGATTAGGCTTAGTTTTAAAATTATCATAGGCACCACAGGAAGTGATATATATTTGTCATTAAAGGACATTGTATATTAATAATGAACAATCATGTATTGTGTATGAAAGTTAATTTATACAACTATTAAGATTATCATCATCTATATTTGTTAAGCTAAGTCAAATTTATACTTTAGATATCCTTAATAAGACAATAATTAATCTGAATTGGTCTTTTATGGTTGATGGTAGAAATCACTCTTACTCATCATTTGGATGGTCAAGATCTGGAATCTCAACATTTAAAAAAATTGTAGACTTTCCAAATCCCCCATTGCTTGTTTAATATTTCTTTCAGCCAAATCACTAAACAACCATTCCATCTAAGGATATCAATGAGAACTTGCTTCATAGGGATGGGGCTCTTACAGTTTAGCTATGTAATACAAGTGAGTTTCAGTAGTATATTTTATTTTATTTTTTATTTAAAGAAAGAGTAACACATACAGCTGTACAGCCAATTTAAAGTGGACTAAATAACAACACAAATGGAGATGCATACAGTCAAACATAAACAGAAAAAATAATCATGAAAAAGAACAACAAATTAACAGGAAAGATGGGAAAGGGCAATGTCAGCAAATTTTTTGGAGGAAAGTGAAAACATATCTATGTTGTGATTAGAAGTGAATTTGCTATTGAGGAGAGGCGAAAGAAAAGTGAGTGCTTAATCATTGATAGTCTGGGGGGGTGGGCATGTGAAGTAATGAGTGAGTACGAGTGGGTCGTGAAAGTACTTGGAAATTGATGAGGGAGAGAAGTTTGGGGCAGTCAGTAAGGGAATTTATAATGCTGTATAGGAATTTTTAGTCTGTATTTGATATTTGGTTAAGGAGATCAGTGATGAAAAGTGAGGATTAAATGACATCTTTAGGAGCAGTTCGAAGATGTGGGACTCAGAATTTAACTATTTTGGTGAAAAAATTTGTAACACTGTTGAGTGAAGCCAGATTGATGGGAGCAGAGTACAATGGTGGAAAAATACAGGTGTGAAGCTCGTGGGTCAATTATTTCCGTGAAGCGGTATAGGAGACCTAAGCGGGACATACCTTTATTTTTATTGGTTTGTATATGCCCATTGAAATTAAGTTTTGAATCAGTTGAGATTCCATGATACTTTATTGATTGAACATTTCTGAGGGGGATGGACTTAATGGTATAGTTGTCAGGGGATTTTTACTGAAATGGAATAGAATTACATTCACTAGGATTTAAATTCAGTTTCCATGCATTGCACCATTCAGAAATTTTGTTTAAGGCATCCTGAAAATTGTGATAGTCAGCAATATTGTGAATTTGCTTAAAAACTTTACAGTCATCTACATAGAGTAAGGTGTGAGCCTGGGATGGGGGTATGAGGGAAGCAAGATCATCAATAAATAGATTGAAAAGATATGGTCTGAAGACACTATCTTGAGGTACTGCAGATGCTACGGGTGACCAAGAGGATGAGACGCCTGACAGTATTACTCGCTGGGATCTGTGAGAAAGGAAACTTGTCAATAGATAAAGAAATGGTCTTTTGATGGGAAAACATTGACTGAGTTTATGGAGTAGGAATCTGTGATTGAGGTAGTCGAAAGCTTTAGAGAAGTCAAGAAAAATTTAATCAAGTTGAGCATTTTTTCCTACTGAAGTTACCAAATGTTGCTGAAAGACTGCACGGTTTTTCATACAAGAATGACTAGGTAAGAAGCCATGTGGAATAATGGAAAGAAAAGGAGATGTAAAGTAATAAAGATGCTTTAGAATAATCCTCTTGGCAATAGTGGAAAGAACGGAAAGCAAGGAAATAGGTCAGTAGTATGAGACATCAGTTTTCGGGCCAGATTTATGTATTGGTATAAGTTTGCCATTTTCCATTGGTATAATGTTTGTCATAATTTTTATTTGGCCTGTGAGTTAGAGGAATATTTCATTCTGTATGGACTGTTTGGTGAGTCTTTGCTCAGATCAATTTCATGCAATGCCTCCTTCCACTAGGTCCTCATTCAGGACAATCACAGCATCACCATGTTGGACAGCAGCAACAACAGCAGCAGCAACAGCATGGCCAGCATCACCATCAGAACCACCAGCAGCATCAGCAGCAATCAAGGCACATGCACCACTCCCAAGACCATCACCAATCACAGCATAACCATTTGATGCACAAGCTCCACTCAGCTCTCAATGGAAGTGGCTCTCATCATAAAGGGTCTATTGATCCCTTAGGAGACATGCCTAGTAAGTTTAAGTGCAATGTTTTCAAGGCAAGATGACCCATAAAAGTTATGCCACTACTGTGACATTCCAGCATCATAATCTTCATGTCACATCAATGGCATTACATATTTTCTGAAAAGTGTAAAATCAAGAAAAGTCATCGAACCATCGAACTTTAAATTCTAAATCTGTCTCAACAAAGATCAATTCACATTTACACAGTGGAATTACCTACAGCTATATCTGTCAAGTTTCCGTATAGATTTACAAAATTGCTGACTACATTAACTTTATATTCACTTTATATTTTGCTGTCTTTTGTAAGCAGATTGGAAAAAGTGGAAGGTTAGACAAGAAATATAGAGACAAGACAGGGGATTTCTAAATGAAAATAACTCATGATATTGTTCACATGATCCTTCTACACATGACATAGATATCTCTTTGTTTAGAGTTTATTGAAATTGAAAAACTTGTAACTACTTAAGCAAAAGAAATGTGATACTTTTGAAAAACTTTAAGTATTAAAGAATAAATATGTATTATAAATTGTCTGAGGTATACATACATACACAAGCTCCACTTTAAAACAATCGCACGAAGAGTAGAATGCTCTGATACATAGCCTTTTTGAGGTCTTGACAGACAAAAGAATTCCTTGATATGCCCCAAACTTACTGTCTTCATTTGCATATATTTTAATTTCTTCAAATATCCTATAATCTTTTGCCTGGTAAGGTACCTACACAGAGTCATCCACATGTTCGTTTATATTGCAATTTATTTTCGCTATATCTCATCCATTCTTCCCTTTCTAAAGACAAGACTACTCTTCTTTTAAATCTATTTATCTACAATTATTTCCCTCATTTTACTCAAAAAATGTACCTACCTATCCATACAAAACCTTGTGTGCCTTTGCTCTGCAATACTGCATTGTTGAAGTATCAGATTAGTATTCCATCGCCTGTCCTTATGCCTGCCTTATATATCCATCCCTTATCCACATAAACATCCAGCAGCCACACTGAAATTAGATAAAATTTTATTCCAAATCATTTTCTCAATATTTTATTCACTCTTAAAATTTGATTTGCTGTATTCATGTATTGCTTCTGCCCTTTCTCGCAAATATCTCAATTATCCTGCCATATGCCTTCTCTAAATAAAAAATTGTAATCAACTTGCTCTTGCATAGCTAAATACTCTAATACATGAAAAAGTCCAAGGATCTGGTCTATATAACCCCAGATGTATGGCCACAATATGTGCCTCACATTCTGCCCTCACACATTTGTTCTTTATCAGCCAAACTCTTTTCCTGATATTCTTGAAAGGCAAAGGGCCCCAACATTTGTATATCTACTCCATCTCCCTATTCCCTTGATGAATAGGTATGATCATCACATTATTTCACTCGTTTGCTGAAACTGAATTCTTCAAACAGGAATTAAATACTTTCTACCAATTAATCATATTCCATTGTACCCACAATTCAACACTTTGCATTATCAAGCCACCAACCTTCATGGTAAGTTCAAGGGTTCAGTCCTTAACCAGCAGTGAATTTTCAGTAGTACCCCAATTGCCACTTGAACACCAAATACACAGAGAAGCTCTTCAGATGGTGTAATACATCCATCACACAGGATGTTTATATTTCCTTCAGAAAGATCAGTAAAACTTTCTGGGGTTTTTGTTCAATTAAATCAAGTAGTCATATGATGTGTCTTATTATAATTATCTCGTGTTATCAAGTGTATTCCAGTTACATAATACTTATTGCATTAGAAACAACAATGAATTGCACTTTTATTGTAATGAACTAATACATAATTTGAAAATGGAAAAATAGTTTTTCACTACTTTTAATCTCAAATATTACACAAAAGTATAAAATTTATTGTACAGGAATCATGCTAAAAGTAATATTGAATTTTATAGATAAAATAAGACTCACCTGTTGGTTCATGGTTAACATTACATTTCTAGCATGGATAGAAACTTTAGGCAAGAGAGCTAGGTATCAATGTACCCATGCAAAGACCCAGGGCAAAAATTCTAGCTTTCCTTACTGAAGTACCATTAATGACCTCTTATTTGTGCTTAATATTTTAACAACCTACTTTTTTATGGGTAAAGACTTAGGTTGATAAGGTAAAACACCAATCAAGAAATAGTTTATTCCTTCATTTTTTCTGCTGCACGCAGTTCAAATTCTTCCCATGGGTGTATGTGCTTTAACCAGTAGTTCCTATTTATTCCAGATCAACCAACCATCAACCAAACAACAAGTAATGTAGTTGATGGCATCAACTTGGATGAAATTAAGGAATTTGCCAAGGCATTCAAATTGAGGCGTCTCTCACTTGGACTCACCCAAACACAAGTGGGGCAGGCACTAAGCGTAACAGAAGGACCAGCTTACAGTCAAAGTGCCATATGCAGGTAAAATAACAATTCTCCAATTTCCTCACATTTTATATGAACACATATTTGCTTTATTTTTTCATGGAGCTAATACTCGCCATGGTAATTGATGCAATATCTTCATGTAGCCTTTCAAAGAGATTAATATCAAGTGCAATTTGCTTGCCTACCTACTAACCCTGAAGCTATGAGCTCAAGTTCTATCTCAATCCTGGGTACAGTGTAAACCCTAAAAGTTCAGCCACTAGTAAAAATATTTGCAAGTTAGTGCCAATTGAGTTCTTAGTGATCACAGCAATTTTTTTCAAGCTTAAAAAATTAATAAATAGCAAAGTGGGTGATTTTTAGGAAACTATATATAGAAGATAAAGCATTAAACTATAGCAAGTACTTGGTCTGAAGTCCCCTACATTTTTGTAAAAGTTCTAATAGTAAATTCAAATGGAGGAAAACTTTTGTTGTCCATAAAAATTGATACTTTCAGAAAATTTGGATTCTTAAGTCAGAGTGGGAGGACTATATTAATGAAGGAATAATTTTCAGATAGTCACTACTACTTGTTAGGAATCCATGAGCAATGATGTGATAAACAGAGGCAAACTTTGACTGTATCTGATTTAAATAGTAATCCAATGGTTCACATTAGAATGATTCAGAATTAATGATTTGGATATTAGTTTGGAGTACATTGACTGTGCTCTTTCTTTGCTGGAAATTCTTGTGATCTGTTGAATTTTATAGCCTATAGCTCAACTTGTTCTGGAAATTTCATGTTTCAAGGTTTGCATTTTGCTATATCATTCAATAATGCTGCCAGTGCAAATTAACAAGTGTATCCTGTTCAATATATATATCTGATGCACAGTATTTGGGCACTGAATGTTATATGAAGCCATTACTGCATACAGACTATTGAATCCAACCTGACATGATGTATTCACTTTCACTGTTACATGTTACATTTTGTAGCTTATTTAATGAGCTTGCGCATGGGATTATAATAGATGTCTTGAAGTTTGTTACTGTCCCAGATAAAAAATTTTATTCTGCATTCATCTGAAGTTCCTGACTATTTGTTTTTGATGTGTCTTCTTATACTAAATAAAGTCATTCATATCTTTCCTTAATCATTGCCCCAATAAAAACTTTCAAAATTTCTCTCCACGAAATTATAAGCCTTTTGGTTATATTCACAATCAACAGATAATCTTAATGAATTGAGTTAATAGGATAAGTTATGACTATTCTTGCCTCTAATAGTATATTTTCAAAATTAACATAAAAATAAAAGCAAATTGAAGAAAATGGACCATGACCATTTGATGTGTATAAGTCTTTAGGGAAAGAAGTTTCAATTTAATAATTGAAATTTAGAATTTTCAAAGAGTTGAATAGTTTTACATAAATCATTATTTTGTCAAAAATTGGCTTTTAATTAAAATATTTTTTAATAAAACATTATTTTTCTGGAGAGTGTTATGGTACTCCAAGAGCATTTTTATATATAGTTATTGTATCTCTATAACACTTTATTTTGATAAGCTAAACATATTTTATGATTATTATAGGGGAAGAAACAAAGGGGTAAAAACTCTTAAAGTCTCCTCTAAGTGGAAACTATTGGTCATTTTATGATATTTAGGTCATTTTATGGTGTATTTAATTCCATTGAACAATATTTTGTAACATAATTTCTTTTTTTTACTTTCTTCTTCTCTTACTCTTTTCATGTGATATTCCCAACAGACTGGTGTCTGGATGCAAGCCTATGTGTTTGCATAAATTGACCAGAAAAATAATGATCATTATTAATCAATGAATAGACTGCAATAACCAAAGTAAATATTTTCCTGAATGCAGTATAAAATCAAGTATCTTGCTTACTTTTATTTATTCTCATTATCTTTTTTCATTCTTAAAACTCCTTACTAATACTTGTTCCTTTAAAAAATTGATTCAGTCAGGTGCCTTCAACTATGTTTCAAAATCACAAAACATAGACACATTCTAGATTAATAGTAAATGTTACAAAATAAGTACATATCTAAGTTGAAATGACCACTGAAATACAAAACATTAGTGTTTTGAGACGTAATTTCATTTGAAGTGCTGATTTATCTTTTAAAATAGCATTTCTTTAATTATAGTTGGATTCAAGCACTCTGTATTTGTTAGAATTGTAATTTTGAATTTTTATGACTGAGTTTCCATTTGAATGTATACATATATTACTACAGATTCTGTATCAAAATTCATTGAACTTTGTCATTATTTATTATATGTTATGCAGCATTAACTTTTTTCAAGAACTTAGGCAGCAAAGAATATTTTTTACCCTTTTAGTGCCAGTGGGTCGATCTTAGGGTATGTGTAAAAAATGCCACAGGCCGATTAATGTTTAATTTTTTTATAAATAATTTTTTCCCAAATTGTTTAGGAGAAAAAATATAAATAACATATTTCACTTGATCTGTAAGTGTTTGGAATGTAAATAAAAAAATTAACTTTACCAAATTGATATTAATATATATTATATATATTTAAATGTAGAAACACATGAATTCCTCAAAAAAGGGATTTTTCCATAAATGTACCATGTGATGGAGGCTGGCACTAAAAGGGTTAATTGTATATCTTATTAACACCAATGACATTAAAAAAATAAATTCACATCGCACATATTATTTTAGATAGCCTAGACAGTATTTAGTCTAAATGATACGCTTTAAGTTTTAAATTCCAAATTAGGCATTAATACAAAAGATGCACAAGCCAACAAAATAAAATGATGTAGAGGTAATGGTAGTCCAGTGGGTAAAGAACTTGGCTACAAAACAGGAGAATAGGGTTCAAGGCCCAGTGGTGCCTCTGGACGCCTGCAGCTAAAACAAGCTGAGTGATTTTTCTGGATACCCCATTTTCATAGGAAAACACAGGTGGCACAGGAAAAAGAACTGACCCTTCTATCATGACGTGTGAATTTTCACATGCATCTAGGCTTAGTACTAGGTGGGCTCTATCCACACTTATTAAAACCAACCTTAGAGTTAAAGGCAGATGCTTTGTAGGCATCCAGACAAACAGTTATGGAATTTTTATCGCAGCTTCATTTAAAAAATTTTCAATAGTGTATTATTCGTCCAATGATGTAAATTAGAACTGAAAAGTGGTTAAATTTTATTTTTACTACATTGAAGATTTATTTATTTGTGTGAACTAAATATTTACTTGCAATTTGTATTCTTTGTGAATAGATACAATCATCATGGTCATTATTGATGTTGGCAATATAGTCACAGTAGATTTTGTGTAAAATGAATACACATAACGTTCAAATATAGTATATATGTATAAACTTTATTTTCAAAGAATCACTTCACTGAATATCATCAAGTAATTATCTTGTATTTCCTGGTGAATTATCAATAAGCTAAGAAATATTAGTAAATAGTACTGGAAACTGGATTCGAGGAAATTTTCAGCTGATGTTTATCAGTACTATAAATGTAAGACAAAAGTATAAATAGTAAATCGAGGAAAAATTATTTAATTTTTTATTTAAAATTTATATATCAAGATTACTTAAATTCATTGTTACTAGTGTCAAGATTAACTCTCTAGTGCTTATGGAAAACAAAAAAATCATGCGAAACAGTTCAAATATCTCATTTGATTTCTGCATGATTACAATTTCAATGTACAATTGTTCATGTGCTCCCTTAGGAATGAGTCAGAAATAAAGCTTAGGAAGTGATTCTAATTTTCAGTTTTTTTTAACTGGCAATGTTATCAGTTGATAAAAGTTTTTAAATTGATTATATCTTTACTTTAAAACATCTGCTTGTATTTTTTATACTCCTCATAAAAAGTGGTATAGTCCATTGTTTCCATTTCAATAAAAGTTATGTAAAACATAAATTTTAATGTTTTAATATTAAATTTATAAGTAAAACTTAAAATAAATCACCATATTCCAAACAAAAACTTTCAGAGTACATTTTATTTTGGTTGTTATAATGTGTGTTATATTTTGGGAATATAAAAGTTAAGTGTTCTCCTCAGAAATCTTATTTAACATTCATAGGAATATGTGCATATTTTTTTCTGAATGTTTGTCTGAATGTCTGAATATATTTATTTAATTAGTCTCAGCCAAATCTACAAAATTTCCCAAATTAATAAATTTTTATAGTGATTTAGAAACACTTCTGAGTAGTAAAATTATATTTTTAATAAAAATATAATTTGATAACATTTAATAAAAACATTGTCCTAAGGTTCTTTAATTTAATGTGAGCTGTAAATATATACAGAAGTAGGTAATGACGAATTGTAGGTGCTTATCTTCCATTTTCTGTAGATAGCCCTTGAAAAGAATAACATTTATTTTTCAGGTTTATGTTCTATTCATATGTTGTCTCTGTAGTTGTATTTTTTCAGTGCCATGCATGTTTAATTCATGTAGTATCATCATCTGTGTCATCCCTTAGTTAAAATGTTATTATAAAGTTTTTAAGTGATAATCTATTACAAATTTTTTCTTAATTTCTAATCTTTTTGAGAGATGATTTTATTATTTGCTGTGTGGCACATAGTATTTTCTCTGAGGAGAACACTGACTTGAATATTTTGCAAAAGCATCCTTCATACTGTTGCTGTGTTCCATGAATGTTTAGCTCTTAAGTTTTACTGTCATTAATTTCTGTTATAACATGAATTGATGCTCACATTCATTTGACAATAATCATTGTTCTATTGATGTATTGCACCAATCTATTGAATACCACTACGGTGATACTTGTGAAGAGAGTGGGATAACAGTTAAATAATATATATAAAAACCAGTACTTATCTGTTACACATTTTTCTGCATTACCAATATAGTGAGTCAATAAACGATAAGGATTCCATTTCATTTTATCATCTGTCCATATCTCAATTGGATGGAACTAAATTTGTTTGAATATTGTAAAATCTTTTAGTCCAGCACAGAAAATTTCAAGTAGTAATTGTTGCTGTTCTTTCCCCAGTGCCCTGGCTACTCAGATGTACTGTGCTGCGCAGATAGCCTCACAGCATCAAGCTATGTAGGTGATGTTGTTCTAAACCTTATGTATTATTTACTCACTCTCCTCTTACTGCTAAAAATTGATAGAAAATGCTTGTCTTAATTTACTTTTAATTTGCCTGTAATTTGAAGTTATGCACTACACAAAATAAGTTAAATTTAAATGAAGGCTTAAAAATTTAATATTTTCTTTTGAGTTTAAGACCTCTTAGTATGGAATCAGGAGCGTGAGATGTGTTCCTCTCTTAAAAAAAAAAAACATTTTTATATTTAGTTGTAATTTTTTCCTTAGTCAGCCAGGGCATTGGCACACCATCAAATTAACACCTATTTCTCTCTCTTCCCAAAACTTTAAAATTAGCATGCTTAAACCAAGAACCGATATTATTTTTGCCATGTCCAATTTCCTTTGTCTAAAGCATGAGTGGAGTGCCAACTGGCTGAATGGAGCATGCGGGAGCATTTATAATTGGCTGTTTGTTTTCCCTTTCCTGCTAATGAACTGTTATAAATGTCTGTCTTGTGATGCACATGGGTAAAGCTGATTGAATATGTTTTAATACTGCTTAAATTCCACCTTTTCTTTGCTTTAAAGTAGCAACAGTAATACGGTTTATACAAAATTTTAAAAAAGTCAGGAAAAGATGAATATCAGTCAGTGTTTTCAGTCACATCAATTCACCTCTTTGGCTCATAAATTCTCAAGATAAGATACCCTTTGATACTTCATAATTTGGTAATTGATAAAAAGTTTCGGTTGGTAACATTACAAATTCCAAAGTAAAATATTCATCCTGTGTTACAGGTTTGAAAAATTAGACATAACTCCTAAAAGTGCACAGAAAATTAAACCTGTCTTGGAGAGGTGGATGAAGGAAGCAGAGGAAAGGTAGGGACTAGCAATCTAGCATTCAATAGCTTCTTAAACCTATTTAATGCCTTTGATGTGGCATGTGTTTATTTAAACTTGGTCGATTGAGGAACAAAATTTATTGTTCTCATCTCAGGTACAAGAGTGGACAACACAACCTAACTGAGTTCATTGGAGTTGAACCTTCTAAAAAGCGCAAGAGGAGGACATCATTTACGCCTCAAGCACTTGAAGTTCTCAATGCACACTTTGAAAGGAACACCCATCCTTCTGGTGAGTAAATCTGTTTAATCACCACTTGCTCCCGCATTCCAGTAGGATGTAGTTTCCTCTACCAGGTGTTTCTGATATGGCATCCACTCTTTCTCGTTTCTCATATTTACTACTAAGATAATATTAATATTTATTTTCCAGTAGATCATTACAAATGTAAGATATAGGATTCAACAAATAGCTACATACAATACTCTAACAGGCCCTTACCATGCCAACCCACCCGGATCATTGGATCTTCGATAGAAGGTCCTGCACACATTAGAATTCATATATGTCATATGAGATAACTCCCACTCTTAGACGAGGGAAGCGGGTGGGATCCCATCTGAAGAATGTGGATTGAGTGGCACAACAGATAGGGGGGTGATTTCAGAAGGCAAGAAAAAAAAGGAAAGGAAATAGGGTGGCAGGGAGTTCTCTCAGCCCACTGAGCGCAATTAAATTTTACACAGATTTGATTTTCTTTTCAGTCAAGTATTCAATAAACCAAAAACTAACTGTGCAGGAGAATATTACACTAATGAAGCAAATGATTGTTACTGGTGATTGATGAAGAAAATGAAACAAAATGTACAGGAAATATTCAAAAACCTTTTAGCAATTACAAAGAAATGTTAGAAACCCTTTTAGTAATCACGAAGAAATATCTAAAATCCTCTTAACAATCACAATAATTTTGGTAATAATCAAACATATAATTATGATACTTTAAACGTGCCCTTCTCTGGCCTATTCTTGATTTACAAAGGTATGACACTTGAACTTTCCCTACCCTTCCTTCAAGTCCCTCTCTTCTCAGAAGGGGTATGAGAAATTTCATTCCTGCCCAATAGGAGTGGTTGTCAATACTAGGATTGAAATGATGTTCAAAAGATGTTAATTTCTAATTCTCCAGTCCATGTTATATAGGTCCTTCACATTAATTATTTCTTTTCTACTAAAAATTAGTAGAGTATAACCATAGGTATCTCCTAGAGATAACCATAGGTATCTGGAATTATTTTAAAGTGCAATAGTTCTCATTTTCATTATTCTAAATATATTTACGTTTCCCTTATTGATTTGTTTTTCATAATTCAGCTTATAATATTCACCTCATAATTCAATTTCAGTAATGTACATTGATACATTATATTTCCTAGATAGATTGAAAAATTTTCCATATGTTTGACACCTTGAAGTGCCACTCCTACAATACATATATCTTATTTTGGGCACATCATGTATAGAATCCCAGAAACATCCATCATGACACAGTGATGTTTGTTATGAGGTGTTGGTGGTTCCCTCTCCATCTCCAACCTCTTTCCCAAGATTATAATGAAGTCCTAGGGAATTTTGAAATACTTTCATGATGAAGTACAAACTGATGCAAGACAATTATTAGCAGCAACACTGAAGCATACAACATGCCACTGTATACTTTCGGTTTAAAGTGCAACAAATGATTGTCTCAATGAGAGAATAGTGTACCTCAGTTAGAGATTGTTCATAAAATTATAGTCTTGGTCTTTGAATAATGTATTAATGCTCATGGAAATATTAATTACATTTTTCATGATTAAATATCTCTTGGGAAAACAAATTAAACATGGTAAAATAAATAAGGAGTTTCCTTTT
The DNA here is from genome assembly GCA_011762765.2 of Rhinocypha anisoptera. Classification (NCBI taxonomy): domain Eukaryota; kingdom Metazoa; phylum Arthropoda; class Insecta; order Odonata; family Chlorocyphidae; genus Rhinocypha; species Rhinocypha anisoptera. Next base: position 11,164,759 of record WURS02000015.1, on the reverse strand, counting down.
AAAAACCCAGAAATTTCCTGAATTCATTTCAACTGGGTGCCCCTTGTGAGTAGGCAAAAAGTGGGACCACTTAGGACATACTAGGCAATGACAGTGTAAATGGGCCATTGAATTACAAGGTAAACCAACATAAAACGACTTCATCCGAGGTTCCTCATTTCACCTGTTTTTTTTACCTGTAAAATTCGTGATCAGGTTTTCCTTAAAAATATAAACACCTTGAAAAGCTTAAGTAGGATACCCTTGTTTTATATCCTTTTAACATGTTCTAGGCTACAATTACAGATTATTTCCATGTGCAGAATGGGCCCAGGCCATTCAAAAATGGGTAAGACACATTGTCGCTGCTTACCCATCAAAACGAATTTCACTTGTGAGACACTCACAGACAGCATTGAATGTTTTAAATATATATTACAATCAGTTCATAGTCAAGTGGTAGGCGAGAAAATTGAGAATGCACATTGGAATGAAAACATTAAATATTTAATACCTGATTTTAATCTTAATACTAATTATTACTAAGATAATGCTAACATATATCTCTGTCATATATTACTCTGCCACCTTCAATGATATTGAGGTGACATTGAATGGGTTTAATAGGATTATCATAAAATTTTCTTCAGTTCCATCATGAATTAACACTACAGTTACATGTCTACTTAAATTAAAGCTTGAAGGTTATGATAAATACATTCAATAACCTCTTGTACTTGGAACTGTTACTTACTGTTATTTTTTCTGTTTATGAATCAACATTGTCCATACATGCACTGTTTCAACTTATAACTTCCAAAATTAAAAAATGATTGATAGTCAATATTCATAATTTTTTAATTATCATGTTTCTAATTTCACTCCTTCTAATGCCCCTCTTAGTGCCAAAGGTCAATATTTCTACTCTTGCCTCTTAGCACAACATTGATATTTTCTAGAATAAATCCAGAGTTTTCAAGGGCATTACATTTATATAAATATTAGTTTTTTGATAATGCTCCAGGATATAGGCAGCACTAAGAAGGTCATCCAATGACCAATATTGGAATCAAATTTCTGTTGAATTGTTGAACTTCAAATGTGGATGTGTAGAAATACGCAAAAAACTTTTACATATCACCATTTGGCCCTTAAATATAAATAAAAATAATTATCATATAAAAATATTTGAATGCATGTATTTGTAAATATTAAGATAAAATTGACTTATTCTTTATGGATATGCTAAGTCATCATTGGTTGTACATTTTATGTAAATAGAGAAAGTTCTATTAAGTAATCAATTACTATAATTCTTGTAATTACTTTGATGGCAAACAATTGATAAATTTCTAGGGTTCATATTTACACATAAAAAGTTCAATCTTCATATAGAATTACAATTAAATATTTATTTAAATGTTTTCACATATAATGCAATTAAATTTAACAGTCAAATTCAGCATATTTTTAAATATTTATAATCAAAAGAGAACACAGGTCCTGTGTTGAAATAAATAAATGCAGCCAATAGTGATCTTATTGATAGTAAAGATGAGGACTATAGACCTTGTTGAGTTCATTGGAGGACTTAAGTGAGAAGTCATCTTTATATGCTGTCTGCATAAGTGAGAAGTCATCATCATATGCTGTCTACATGTTTCCCCTTGGAAGATGTTTCTAGTTAAACAATTAGATCAGTTAATGTTTAGTTCTTCAATATAATTTGACATAAAATATCCAAAATAAAATCTAGTGGATAGGAAGATTTTAAAGTAGCTAAATTTTTCTATTTCTTTCACTGACAAATTTTTACTCACATTTTCACAGAGATTCTATGGATCATAATTTTCTAAATTTTCCAAAGTTTCATAGTTAAATCTGAAGCTAAATCAATAAATTAAAACACTGGTTTACAGTTTCACCTGTAAATAATCAAAGACTATAACATTTCAGACATGCATTATATAACCAGTATTGTGTACAACCATTCAATTTGTATTTTTGTCTTTCATCTTCAGGTGCTGAGATAACAGCTCTAGCTCAGCAGCTTGGCTATGAGAGAGAAGTCATAAGGATCTGGTTCTGCAACAAACGTCAAGCTCTCAAGAACACAGTGAGGATGATGTCTAAAAGTGTGGTCACTTAGTTTATGTGCTTCAGTGAAGTAGACTTCATTTGCCTCTCAAGGATTACTTGTGAACTTGATCTAGGCAGTTTCCCAGAGAGAAGATATTTTAAATATTTTTTCCTATGGTGTGCTGTGACTCAGTGCTGTACTCAGATATGTACTCACAAAGAGTGAGAAGCAAGGAGAAAATTATTAAAGTTGTTGAGACTCAGGTGTTCCCAATGTGTTTTGTGTATTAAAAAACAATCTCTAATGAAAGCATAATATGCAGTGAAATACAATTTAAAGTTCTCCATATTAAAGTTTATTTCAGTGCTGGCATAAATTGCAGGAAAATGTGATATAAGTGGTTTTATTTTCATGTGTATAATATTATTTACTTTTACTTTCCAGTGGAATGCTATCAAAGGATTTGACAGGACATATTTAATTTATATGTTACCAGTTATACCTAATTGTTGCATTTTTATGGACTTAGAGTTTATTACATGCACAACAATGAGTGGTTTACATCAATTTAATAATCATACATTGTTGGTAAATCAGCTGCTGTTGACCAATTTTTTGTAAAAAAAAATCCAAACTAATTAGATGCACCATAATGTATGAGTGAAATGTTGTTAACCTTACCAGAGACATTAGCATCTATCAAGTTTATTACTTGTGTTTATTTAGTGTGCCATCCGTAATGCTCCTTCAGGTTCATTTTGAAAGAGTGTTTTCACCTCACAGACAATGCTTTATTGTGCCATTTACATGAGATTCTTGACTACTCTTTTTAAGTGCTGTAGATGCCAAATATGTCATTTCCTTAGATGTAAATAACATATTTTATATTACCACTCATTTTGTCTCATACTGAGATGGAGGTAAAATTTCTTTCACTTAAACAAGAACCAATTCCTACTTCATTTAAATGTGTATATAATATATATAAATATATATAAATATGTGGGGAGAAAATATTAAATATAATGACATTTTTCCACTTATCTATTTTTTTATTCTTTACATTGGTATGACAAAGCCAGATGACCAAGACTGAAGAGGTCAAATTTGACCCCTATGTCTTTGTTTCTAAGTAGCAAAATCATGCATTCTATTTTCATTTGTGGTGAATTGTACTTACCCATTCCTATGTGCTCTACCAGTTAATGTAACATCTCTGATGGGTGACATTAACTTAAACTAAATTATTAGAGATCTCTAAGGACCTATAAGTTCTGAACACCATAGTGTAAGTTAATATGAAAGCATTAATACACAGCTCATATTTCCTGCCTCCCTAGGTGCCTTATTAAATACTTATACATTTCCTCACTCAGTCACACTTTTCTAACACTCTTTTCAAAACTGCATGACTTCTCATGATTCCTTCCAACTACTTTTCCCTAAAAAATATTTTTAAAAAAACTTTCCTCTGCTGTACCCAAACCTCTTTATTTGTTTTCTTTTCTATTTTAATTTTTAAACTGTCTACACATCCAAACCTCCAAGGCATTCAATCTAGGCTACCCTCTTACACAATGACCAAATTTCTAAGACAATTGATGCATGAATAGTTCACCTAAGACACTAACAATTTTATTGTACTGCAAATGATATGAACCACTGCATGCATTTTCTCAATGATGGCAACTTCCTACTATTATCGATTGCATGCACCCCAAGTTTTTAATTTTAAGTTTTTCATGTATTTACAAAACTATTAAAATTCACAATCACAAATTTTCAGGACAATCTGTATGGGGTTATAAGTCTGTAAGAGGAAAGGAGCAATTGTTTCATACGTTTCTAGTCCATTTTAAAAATGTGGTTTTTAAATATTTTTTTATTCATATAAGTTTTCTCCTAGAGCGTAGTCCGTTTTCCGCACCGTGGAAATGTGATTTTCTTCCGGCGATGCTGAGGAGGTATTGGAAATAAAATCGTATTTAACTTTTTACAACTTTTTTAATCATCCCTCGACAGTCCGGCAAAATTCACTCATGGTTGTTGTAAAAAAGAAGTTAACCCTTGAGAGGTTTGAATCCACTGACCCCAGAACCCCCCCTTGCTACCTCAGAGCCAGCAAGACATCTGCCTAAGATGGGGGGTTTAGTGACTTTAGTACTGCCGACCCCTCAGCCATCGCCTTCCACCTCGCAAGGAAAATATATATATGTGTTTGTATACATTATTTCATATAATTGCATTGTTATCCAGTTCTGAGTTATGTTTAAAGTTAAAGTCTATAGCTCATAGGGAAGTTACTTTTAAATAGATTCCCAAATTTGACCCAAACAGACAGACAAGAAAGTGAGTTAATAAAAATGTGGTAATAATACCATGGATTTTTTTACAAATTTGTTCATACACACATTGCAAATGTGTACATATATTTAAAACCCAATATCAATGTGTTGAAGTCAGTTTTTTTTTATTTTCATTCCAAACTCTCACAGGATTATCAAGATACTTCAACTGTTTTTGTCTACTATTCAGTTTACAAAAACATTATTTGTTAAAAAAACAGGCTTGATAGATTGACCTGTTGGCACTAAAAGGGTTAATTTAAACTTCTTCTGCTACTATTATAAAACTATTTTTTCCTCATAATAATATGTTATACATTATTCATTTTCAGAATTGGAATTTCATTTCCATAATAGCTCTGGATAAATTTGTTCCAGCCTGGGAAACTAAACCAAACGTTTGTATAATATGATATGTCAGTTTTGTGGAGTTACTCCTAAATATGATGAAGTACATTATTTTCAAGGAACAGGATATTGTCACACAATTCTTTTGCATAATGATGGACCCCATTTCATTAATAAAGAAAGATTTGAGGAAGAGATGGCAACAGTAACTCTTACAAGTATATATTCAATGGAATGAATAAAATCTCTTTTCAACATTAAAATGTTTCCTCCGAGATTTAATCTATTCTCTTTTCATTACATTATATGTCAGGTTATATCCATTGTGAGTAAGGTGATTAAGAGAAATGCCTAGAGAGGTAATTCCTACCAATCATTCTCAGTGTAGATAATAAACCTCTTCACAACCCAGCTAACCACTGATAAAGTAGTTTCCTTTTGAGGGGAAAGGACAGCCTACACACGTATTGAATTTTGGCATTGGACTGCACAAAGGTAAGGGAACCCATTATATATATAGCCCTTAATTTCCAAACAAGTGACTTACTCCAATGCATGAATGACTATATACATTGCAGAAGATTAGAATGATACAACCATATCTTCAACAGCCTCATCTTTGAAAGCTTTAGAAGTTATAGTTCCATCTGCACACCACGAGTAACAGCTGAAGCATCCTCTAAGACCACAAATATGTACTTATGGAAGTCGGGCTCTACATATGCACATTACCTCTACAAAGACCTCGTTTCCTCCTTGAAAAAAGTTCACTGTGGAGGTCGTCACTTGGTGGAATTCCATGATAGAGTGATGGAACAGTTATTTAAAAAACCATCACTCCTCCTTGATAGTGTGAACTCCTCTTTGTGAAAACAGTTTGGAGACAATATATACTACAGTGATATTCAATAAAATGCCTCTTACACTATTGTAGTAGTATTTTTGTTTATAAGAGTGGTTCAACAGCTACAGTCATTTCACACCTCATCAAATCATAGAAAAAACCCTATTGGACAAAAGCAAAACCCATGCCCTGGGTGGGACTCGAACCTGCGACTTTGGGTTAGCCAGCGAGCACACTACCCACCAGGCTAACCCAGCCGTTGCTTTCACTATTATTCCAGGGATAAAGCTAAGAATGGTAGCTTACAGTATATTCCATTTAACTTTGCAAATCTTGTAGGTAACGGTCTTCTGGATGAGAAACAGGACCTTCACATTAAGAAAGAGGAACTCTTCATGATACTCATGATAAGAACTCAATTCTTAAATAAATCTTGCATGGCTGACACAAGTTGATCAGAGGTCAACCAAATTCAAGCAATAACTGAATGTGTACCTATGAATGATGACTTTCCATTTTTCTCTGGGCAGCTTTATCATGTATCATTTTGTCATAGACCTACTACATGATATCTTGTTATAATCTCACAAGTTGTCTATTTAAAATACTATGGCCTTAGAGGGAATATTATTACACAATTGTGTAATGTATGTATAATTATTATTATATAATTGTCAATGAATTCATCATTAGATTCAGGAAGTTCACAAATAGGATAGAATTTAACACAATAAGCTTTCAAAAGTCAAATGTTATCCTTGTATAAAAAATTCTGAATCTATAATTTGAGGATAATTAATTTTGAAATATTTAGTAGTCTTTAGGTCTCATACAAAAATATAACATAAACAGGATGTTTTCACATGCTCTGTTGGCTTTGAGAGAGTATTTGAAAAAGAAGTGTGGCTAAAACTAATGGAGTGTTTAAAAAAATTGGAGTGGGTTGGAAGGATCAAGGATCTCATTGGAAGC
>WURS02000015.1:11097387-11141067 GCA_011762765.2 Rhinocypha anisoptera | reverse complement strand
GGCGGGGGGGGGCGGGGGGGGAGGGGGGGAGGGGGGGGGTGGGGGGGGGGGGGGGGGGGGGGGGGGGGGGGGGGGGGGGGGCGTCGAAGCAAGCACGACGGTGAAAGTGAAGACTTCCAACAAGCGACCAAACGCGTAAGGCCATTGGGGACGCCCAACTTCTTTCGAGGCGCGCTGATCTTTCCAACTCTCGAATCTAGGCGAGGCGAATGATCTCTCCGACTTTCCTAACCCAATAAAGAGTCCCTCAAGGATTAGAACCGAATAACTTACTTCGTCATCCGTTACGGAACTTACAGAATACGACTCGTATTGGGCGGGTATGATATCCACTGTTGTAGCGTTTCTGCCATAAACGTAAACATGATCCTCGGCACAAAGGCCACGGGGTGTGCAATGTGACAACGACGTACCCCTTCACACTCAATGCGAGTAGATGGAAACTTTTGGTAATGGACGTCTTGAAACCGGAATCGAATAACGAGTTTTTTTATTTGTTAGCACAGCGCTGAAGGTTACCTGACAGGGAACGACGATGCAGTACGCTTATTCTTCCACCATGCAGACGAGTCTGCTTTCACATAAGCACATGACCAATGAAATCAGGAGCATACTAACCACCGTATTAGAACTATAAATTACGCTTCAGACCTTTATCTTGTTTGTATTCAACGCTATGGGAGAATGATAGCTGACGATACCGTTTTAAATGCCCGGTAGAAAGTGTGAATAGATGTGATTTTTTTAAATGAGCAGTTGCGTCGTAATGTGTTGATGGGTTTGGAAGCGAAGACTCTGGGTAGAAATTCTAAGCGTTCATTGGAAACTTAAGGTAACCCAGAGGGTAGAACAAACATGAGTGATTTTCTGGGTCCGCATTTTAGTGAGAAACCACGGGCGGTGCAGGGAAAGGAACTGGCCCCTTTACTCTTATGTGTGAATTTTCACACGCCGTTGGGCTCAGTACTACGTGAACTCTACCATCACCTATCCAGCCAACCTAACTGCGATTCGTTTATCGGAAACCTATCTCTGATCGGTAGGCAACTTCAGATACATGAATGGAAATTCATTCATTCATTGGTGTTCTATACAGTTGGAGTAGGCTCCTGTTTGAACACTATTGTCCTCATGTAAAAGTAACGCGGGCTTTCCAGGATCCTGTGTAATTTGTGGAAACCCAGTCCACGGTTCAAAGTTATTTTGATAACAATCAGCTAAGGCTCTGGGTAACTCCTACATATATCTATATTACCTATTCTTTTCCACCTCCACTTCGATTTTATTGCTTTATGCATCATAACATAGTATTCCACTAATGTTTCATTAGTTATGCCATTCACTCTTCACCACCTCTTAGAATTTCTCTTAAAAGCCTCTTCTCCAACCATACCTGATGTCTCTTAATTTGTGTCCTCTCATGCTCGGTTTATTTTCTTCGCTCTCCTCCACCTAATGAAAATTGTCGTCTCCTTAATGAATCATTTTGAATGCGATTCCTGGGATGGCAATCGATAAAAACAAATAGGTATTACTTAGAAATCAAAAAACCGATGCAATGTGTATACATTCAACCAGAGCATGGAGTCCTAGGAGGGACCTTGTTTCGATCTATAATACCAAAAATGTCCTCGGATCTCGTTTTAGTGAGGATTAGTGATTAGTGACAAAAATAACAGAGCTACAGTTCGCCCTTCAACTAGTAGTTTCCAAATCATAGACAGTAATCTCCCTTTAACTTAAACTCGGACGGGCGGCGAATAAATCCTTAAATTAAATCCTCGTTTATCGTTCACGGGGAAAACTGTATTAAAAAAGGCCCTGTTGATTTATAAGTTATGGCTGAGTGAGCAGTCAGTCATTTTCTTTTGATTGAATTTTTGTTTCGTGAATAAATGGCATTAGTAACTTCTCGCAAAATCATTTTCCCATCCGTTTGCCACTTAGGTGGGCACAGTGGATATTACGTGTCACGCTTTACGCAGCAAAAGGAAAGAGAGTGAGGGTCCGGAAAGTTGCCTCGCAAGAAGAGGAAAAGGATGGAGAAGACTGGATGAAGTGGGAAATAATAAATTCCTGGATATGACGCAATACATACACGCAGAATCTAATTGACTCAATTACCTCCAAGCGCCCCAGCACTTGGAAATACTGATGAAGGATTATGCAAGTAGCAATTTTGATCGAAATTAGAAAATTATTTTGATTGTAAAAAAAGATTTACAAAACTATTTACTACATTAGTGTGTCTTCTCTGGATAGTATATAAGTTTTGTTATTGGCATGATATAAAATACATAAAACACATAGGAAAGACACGCGCAATTTCCGGAATATTTCCAAGGCCTCTATCACCCAAAGGAGGGGCAAAAAATATATTCATATGCGTACATAAACACAAACACATGGCCACAAGATTAAGTTGACAATAATTTCATGCAGATAATTATGTGGATTTGTGGATTGTGTACTCTGAAATGTTTAGAAGAAAACAATGCAACGCCACATAAAAATCTTCACCTGGATGTGCTGTTAAACGGCGAAACCTGGTCGTGCTAGAATAAATATTTTTTACGTGGAATTGCATTGTTTCTTTCTAAGCCTTGCATGATGACGGAATTCCACGTATTCAAGCCTGAAACGATTTCGATCACATACCACTTGAACTGCGAATAGAATTGCTCTTTTGATCAAATTTGGATATTGGCGATGAAAAGTTATTTATCAGGTAGCGTAGGTTTTTGACGAACTTCTAGTTATAACCACCTAGCCTGACCTTAACATAAATCCCTCCTCAGCTCTGCATACTTATTACCACCTTCTTCGGGCTACTTCTTTCTTGGCTATACGCAGAAAGAAGTGAATCGTAATCAAGGAGGATATCATTTTCCTGGTTTACTTATGGGGAAATGCACTAAATATTCTTAGTGTACTTCACGAATACCGGGGGCATGCTCACTTGTATTGTAAGACTATAGTCATCAGCAATAACAGTTTGAACGAAACAAACGAGCGAATTCTGACGGGGGAGGACATCTAGTGTTCAATTAACACGCGACAGCTTTCATCCATCCAATACTCCGATTGATTTTCCCTTGCGGCGCCACGCTGGAGAGCTAATATAGGCAGGAATAGCCTTTTGTGGGCGGAAATCGCTCTACAAGAGCTTATCTGCGGAAAGGCTTACGTGGACCCTACGCCAACAGACGCCCTACCACACTGTCCGTAGATATACATGCACACATACATAAAAGAACACTTACAAAAGAATCAGAATTTTCGGTGGTCAGGCACACCTTTATCTTAAGGGTCGATGAAGAAGAAATATTTACGTATAATACATTAAGTAGTTCACACAATATAATATAACTTTACGTGAAGAAATCACGAGAAACATAGTTCAAGCATAAAAGAACACTTGCGAAAGTTTCCGAATTTTCGGTGGTCGTGGCTCACCTTTTTCGTAAGGATAGAGGAAGACGAAACACATACACATATACACACCAGCAGCAGCAACACTCATCAGTGTGTGCATATATACAATATATATATATATTGCATATATGCACACACAATATATATATTTTGCATATTACATGTAGGTTCTGCTTGAATATTTAGTAACACCCTCCCTCTCGAGCGTCTGAGTTCTCAAACTTGTGTGGCTTACTGTTTCCTTTAAAAAAAATACACAGCCCCCTTCTGGAAGGCCCGAGAGCAACACCACTCACTGAAGCGGTATCACTTTGGGAATCCTTGTTTTGGCCTCTACGGTGTGTGGTGATATTCTAACTTTCAGGGTAGGAAGACTGTTTGCGGTTTGCATAAAATTCTAGAGTACCAAAAAAAAAGTACACGGATCAGGTTGAGTTAGAGGTTCCCTGAGAGTTTACCCGAATCTGAAACTTTGACCATCAATACAATATATGAAAGCTCCTCAACTCACTAGGCTACCTCGCCTCTTCCCATTATCGACCCCATATGTAAAAAATATATCGACGTGACGTGGATATAAAGCAAATCTTCCATAACCATCAATATCCTACATTGATATCGCTCGCAGGCCGCAAACGACCGTGAAAATGTCATAAGCGCACAGCGTTGGAATATAGTGATTTGCGATATACGATATCAAATGTGACGTCATACGTTCGATTCGCGCTTTCAACTTACCTACTTCTGACCAGGAAGGGAAAGCCGTATGCATCTCCGAGACTAGAAACCCTGTTCAGGCTACGGATAGGCAAGTGCTCAATGAACTATCTACTTTGGTTACCGACATTTAGCATTAAAAATTACAGGGTGTCGATATTTTTAAGCGCCCCAACATTATATAGAACCTTTCTTTTACCATTTAGAAATAGTAAACTTTCTCTTCGGTGGAAGTAATGAATGGTGGTTAATTCCTGAATGGCATGGGCATTTCAGGCCTTCTAGGAAAGCAAAACGATAAAGTAGAATTCTCAACCACTGATTTCAACAGAATGTCGGGAAAATGAACATAACCACAGTCATAAATAAAATAAAAAGAAATATAAAAATTAACGACATGCAATAACAATGTTGCTTGGAAACCTCTATCCGAGAAGGAAACACTCTTCTACCAACATGCTAGAGGGTCATAATTCTGCGCAATTCCTTTTTCATACGAAACGCGATAAAATACTAGTGTCCATATGTAATGTTAACAAACATAAGTGTCCACAGCTATAATACTACTCTTCAACAATACCATCGCATTTAGACTAACCAATGATGTAACAAAAACCATTTAAACTTCTTTTCATCCCACAACTTATTATTTTCCAAGAACTAAACAATAATGACGCCTACTAGCGCTACCAAATGCGGAAAATGCTACCAAATCACCAAACCGCTTAGCATGAAATGAATCAACATGGCCGTAACTAAATAGCTTTTAGTTTAGAAGAATTGTTATCGGAAAAATTCCTCTGAAATTGTCTCCTTATCTTTCGGGTAAAAAGCAATCGTGCACACGCATAAGAACACGGAAAGGATTTAGAACATCAGCTACTGCTGGAGCAGCGGCCTGTTTAACATTTTTTCCGCCAATTGGATAAATTATGATTCGGGAAGAAACAGAAGTATTGAAAAAGAAATGAGGCGTGTGGGTTTTGGTAATAGTTGCCGTGGCTTAAGAGACCAGTGCCCAGAGCATTCGGCTATTGGTTCGAATATCTTGATTCAAGTCCGGGTAATGACTCCGGATTTTTCCAACCAAATTAAAGTTGAAATAAAATGATAAAAAACACTGCATTTCCACTAAAATTTAAGTGGCATGACTAGTTTCAACACTTGGCGTCATCATCTAGTAGATACCAGATAACGACGCTGAGCGTTGAAGATAGTTGCTTCGAATAGATTTTAGTGGGAATAGTGTTTTCATCATTTTATACCAAAATGAATTTCCAAAAAGTTGAGCCTGACACCATTAAATTAAAGTAGTGCAGTGTTTTCAAAGAGATGTTACAACTAAGTGAATTTTATACGTATCAGGAGCTCAAACCTTTCCAAGGTAACTTTTAGCTGAGGGTAGTAGAATGGATTCCAGAGTTTTACCCTACGAATAAACACTTAAAAATCCAATTATTGGGTACTATAATGAATCTCATCACTCAAACTAAGTTTTTCCAACATAGCTCACAAATTGACGAGTAGTCGCCCATATGCATTCGATGCAAGTCAGATATTATACTCGTAGTTAAAGAAAGTCACCGTATCCCATTGAACCTTTCTCGAGTTTCGATTTCATCATTTTTATTAATTCGCAGATATTTAGAGACACTTTCTTTTAATGAACTTAGTACAGTGTACTTAGTGAATCATAATAAGTATTCTTACGGTGAAGTGAATATCGGTATTTCGTCAGATCTTCGTTCATGTTGTTGAGTATATCCAGAAGATCGAATACCTTGCAAAAACGATCAAATAAAAAGGCGCCTTGTCCTGTCAGAATAAACTTCCTTCTCGTAAGCTTCCATGCGTGTTGAGGCTCATCGAATTAAAAATAATTATTATGTATGCTTTGGTATGACAGTGAAAACAGAAATGCTTGGCCCTTCATTCAATGCCACTGCTATGCTTACCACGAATATCAAATTCCCATTTCAAGGAGGGATTCATTTGTTCGGTCGAATGAGGTTTCCAACTGGGGTTAAAAAAAAAGAAAATAAACCAAGTATATAGGAAACCAGTATGAGAGTAAAAAGGTAGTAAAACCTGTGGATGGCAAATTTGACTATATTAAAAGACCGAGATAGCAAATCTCGGAACTGTTTCACACTTAAGTATCGATGCTTGATAAAAAACGTATCAAATCATCATCTTGAGTCTACTGGTAGAGCTTTAATAATTACTACTGATATTTAGTTGCCTATACCTTTCTACAGCGATGAGATTTCATCTGGACTGATTTACACGACCATCTGAAAGTCACTTTGTGGTAAACAATCTTCTCTCTAAATAACTAAAAAAAACATTGAATTTTTACACTTTGCCAATATTTCTTAATTTGCCATAGAACTATCTCCTTTAGTCATATATACGCTCTGCCTTATTATTTCTGAACCAATACTCCTTAACCTTCTTTCTTTTGCCCTGAAAAAATGAAATATAATTAATGCCTAGAGGTATCTACCAATTACTAAGGTTTACTTCCAAGAAAAAGAACATGAAAAGAAAGAACTGGGATTGGACATTCACTGACAGGGGACTTGTTTGTTGTTGACTGGAATGGAATGGATAGTGGAAGGAAAAATAGGGAAAGAGAAGAGAAAGAATGAAAATGCAGGATAACATCAAATTAGGCAGAAAGTATGTATGTGGATATGAAGTGAATGGCTGGGAAAAAAGAGGAGCGGAGGAACCTATGAGGAAACCTGACACCTGGGGCAAAAAAACATGATGATGGTGGATCCCAAAGCCAAACAGTCTTAGAGCATATGGATAGGGACATATAGCAAAGGGGTAAAGAATGCTCACCATCTGAAAATCAATGATTGATTCAATGTCCCCATTAAAGTACTGAGTGAAGATCATGACCTCATGATCAACATCTGACCAGCCAAATTTTCATCAGTACCTAAACCCAGACTTCAACACACGTCAATTTGTACACAGTGCCAAAATATGCCTTGAATCAGATGCAAAAAGGTTAAGGGCCTTCAATGTCCTAGCCACCTGAGCTGCCGGGAAGATATTATCCAAATAAATGATCCAGATATGAACAGAGGACTCTATGATCAACAGTCTCCACCAATTGGGTTACTCAATCAAATTGTGTATAAAAATAGCTAACATTATGTCAACCTCAGATATAATCTTAAAGATGAAATGCAATCAAATTTGAATCAATGTTAACTGACTAAAAGGTACGTATGATGATGGGGAACAGAGTAGTTGCTCCTAATCTTTACATATTCAAGGACAGAAATTTCCCAAAGTCCTGTCAATTCTTGCAAAAGCTTGTAGGTAATTAATTATGTTGTAATGCTTAACATTTAACGTATACCATACTGTATTCCCTCTCTTTCTACCAAAGAAAAACCTGAAACCCCATTTAAATTTTGGCATCAATTTAAACCCTCGACCTCCCAAAATATGCACATAAAAAAATAAAAACTTGATAAAATGTCAATCCTCTAAGGAAACATTAAAAACTGGATGATTTGAAAAACAATATAGAGCTATGAATAGCATGTAACTGATTGAAAAGATAGAACCATAGTTCCCAGCAAATAAGATGCACTTTTTTCACAAAAAAATGTAATCTAAAATCAGCCTATGTCGTTTTGGGGTGAGGATAAATATTTTTACAATGGCAGTATTTTAATATATTAATTAAAATAATTTAATTTTCAGAAGGAAAATAATTCTTTAACCTATCTTACCTATTCTCCAATGACAAGGATTCAATAATTTACAATTGCTGGCCAGGTTACACTAATGGACAGCATGTCCACCAGAGGTCTAGAGTTTCACACTAGCCGTGTTTTCAATTTGTAAATGTAAATAAATGCTTAAATGTAGGTAATTGTCAAGTGTTAACATTAAGATGTTAATTAGTCTTGTTTCTAAAATTGAGTCTGAAAAATCAGTGCATCTTATCGACTGGTAAATACTGTCTTTATTCACAAAATAGCTTTTGAAAGAGGTTGGCACTTGGAGAAATTTCAATATAAGGCAAAAGAACTTCCGCATTTACGAGAGAAAAACATTCATATCAACTTTTAACACACTTTAGCACCTTATACGCTTACAAAAGCCAAGAAATTGTAAAAAGAACAAAACTAACTTTTCTCCAGTTAAAATTTTATTGTTACTTCCATTTTAACTGATCTCATTTAAAATTGTATAGGTCAAATATTGAAGGAGGTTAGCCATCAAACCTTCCTTTTAGTGCCAGAGAACTGATTTACCAGCCCTAGGAATGTGTGTGAGAAATTCCATGGGCCAATTTAATAGCCCCATTTTTTTAAAAATAATTTTTATCTTAAATTCTATAGAAGAGAAAAAATATAAATATAATAGTTTAATTGTCCTGCTAGTGTTTGGAATCTATATAAAAAACTGATGTCAACATATTTATGTGTGTGTATTTATTTAAATGTGAAAATCACAAATTCCTCAAAAACCACTGGCATATTTGGCATATGACAGGTGATGCAGATGGCACTAAAAAGGTTAAGGAGGAAGGGTACTCTCCATGAAAAGTTTTGTCCAAATTTCATAAATTAACCACTCTTCACTGTGAAAGAGTCTCTCACATTTTAACACTATAACATTAAAAATGTGTTAACATTTTATAGTTGCTCAAACAACAGAAATTTATAGTAAGTAATACCAAATACAATTGAGAGAACTTAAAACTTTTCTGTTGTAAGAGTCTTACTCTGGTATAATCCCTGGATCCTCAAAAAATATGACTATTTGGAAAAAAACCTATTGACAAACCACAATCTTCATCAGGGATGCTGGATGGACCAAATAGTATCTTATACTCATTTAAGTCTCACTGAGTGGTGAGTCTCACTGGCGCAAAAAGACCATTTGGCATATGAAGTATGGATTATTGTTTCCAATGTAAGCATTAATATTTGGTGATCTATAACTTGGAAAATTGGCATTGAATTAAAGAAAATGACTGTTACCACAGGCCTTTTTTATTTTAAATTGTTTCATAAATGGTAATAAAAACACTATTCCACACAATAAAACACAAAAATTAAGAAAAAGATCTTCCGAGGGGGAACGGCAGGCAGCACGAGGAAAGAAACTATCCACTCCCATACACCAACAAGTGAAATTCAACATGCCATTGGGCTAAGTGCTTGGTGAGACCTAGGTGAACCTATCAAACCAAGATTCAGGGTGAAAATTATGATTTTGCATGCAGAATAACAATTTCAATACTTTCATCTCCCTGCAGCTAATTATTAATCATAAAACAGCAAATTTCATGAAAATGGTTACTTTAATTTGAGAAATGAGATGAAAAATGTAAAGATTCAGGGGGAATGAAAGTGTGAGGGGAATTTTTTACAGAGTAGGAGATACCTAATATAGAATAAAGATAATAATTCAAAGAAAAAAAGCATGAAAACTGTCAGTGACTTCAAGGTGAAAAAAGAACTATAAAAATATCAGTCAAATGAAGATTAGCTTCTGCAGTAAAAATATTATAATTATGGTGCTGATTGTGCCATTTTATTGCGAGGACTAGTTAATATTTTTATATAAATTTTAATATCGGACTTTTTATTTTGTATATTTTACTTGCAATAATAATTAACAGAATGGATCGACACACGAATTTCCAAAACAAATAATATTGGTTTAAAAACTATTTCTATTCACAATGTAAAAAGTTGACATTTCTAAAAGAATTTACTCTTATAAAACAACTATAAATTAAAAGAACAAAATGTCAATAGCAGTCTTTTTAATCAACCAATTTCCACCATGATGGAAGCCACTAAATAAGTATGGTATGCGAAACGTTAAGTGAAAATAGATTAATTTAAATAACACATATCCCCCCTTCCTTCCTATGATCATTCTGTTTGTCTACTTTTTATAATCAAATTCCTGGTGCTTAATATCTACCCTTGGGATTTATTGGAAAACATATCAATAATCGAAGAAAACCATAAAGGGTATAATGAAGTGATATTAGTAGAAACTACTAATTTATACAACTTTGACACGATGCATTGGATTTTACTACTTCATAATTAAATATTTTTGTCTTTTTGGATGTAAGACAATGTGACGAAAACATATCAATATGAAAACTGACTCATGCAAACACGGCTAAAATGGTTTACTGAGGCCAGACAGAAAGTTACTAAGATCCCTACTTCTACTTTCATTCATTGCCATATCTGCACCGAAAGCTAATACCCTAGCCAATGAAGCGTATAACGAAAATGCATTTAAAATTAAGTCCTATAAGACCCAATAAATTACAAATATCAACGAATACTTGGATTACTAATTACTACTCTTCAACTCTGGGGCATTTATGAGTCAATAATCCTATATTTTGTATAAAACGATAGGTCTTGGGCAACATAGGAAGTGACAGCCGGTAAATAAATAACACTGAATCCGAAAAAAGGGATATTTTACGTATTACTCACCAAACCGAAACAAGTGTATGTAAAGGATATCAATTGTGTCTTCTAAATCTTCCAAATCCCATTCTATACTTCTTAGTGCGTTTCTTAGCTCTGTTGTTGTCCATACTAGCTCATCCTTTGAAATGTCTTCAAGCGGTTCGTCTTGCAGTTCCAACCATCGACGATATAGGCCTCGGGTCTTGTTTAAAGCTTTGCAAGCCTCACTTTAATAAGTAGAAATAAGTCGCAGCGAAGAAAATGTGTTAATTCGAGTACAAGTAACAAATTGTTGAATGACAATCATATCAAATATACAAGCAAATGGATACTTGGCATGAATATCGTTACAAAAATTTCCTTTAGCATTACAAATAGCTAAGTGCTAAATATATGGAAGGATAACGCTATTGTAAACTTACTCTTTCACTACGAAGAAGGGGTCTTCGAGTGTCATTTCAAAACTCAACAAACCATAGGGCGAAGCTACTACGAAATTGCAAAGCAATTTATTCAATCTCTAATCCACATTAGGATTTATTCCTCCCCTCTTACAAGCACGGAGAACGACACAATTCGTATTCAAACCCTGCACCGTCCAGCTGATCCATTCCGTGACAACGCATTCCGCTTTGGCCAAGGGAGCTTCTCATCGACTTGTGCGTGACGTCACAATACCTCAACATCAGTTTTTATGCTCGATTAAAACATTTCATGACATCTAAGAATGAGAGCACGACTATTTTGTTTTGGAAAATTTATGTTACGATTTAGAATGGATTTCTCCCAACAACCAATTTCTATGAGTTTTATAGGAATAAAATTGACAAAAACAAGATTTCAAGCGCATTTGTTTGTACACAAACCGGTAATACCGGGGGCCACGAAATCTTGTATAGGCTTGGTAAAAAGTGTATAAAGGAATTTGACTGCGATGCATAGGATTTTAAGTCACTTATTAATGATTCTTTTATGATGATGGTTGTAATTTAGGATTTATGGTAACTATTAGAATGTAATATTCTGTCGATTAGTTTTTTAATATTGTCAATCAAACTAATACGTACCTCAGGTCTAAGTATTCCTTTGTTTTTTCGCTCAATGTTGATTTCTTTTTTGGTAACATCTTGATATCTTGTGGTGCACCCATTTCTTCGAACATATTTACAGAAACTAAACCAAAAGTTTTTGAGTTCTTCCATAGATATCGTTATCTGACAGATAAGAACTTTTGTGATTATTTGTACTCTCCCTTTCTGTAGATAAAATTGCATCATGAAATGGGCCATCAGGCAAAATGGACATATTTGTAGGATGATATTTTATGATTATTTTTGATTTTTTAAGTTTTGCAATTGGATTCACCGTAATTAGATTCCACCACCTAATCAGCTTCGATCACCTTGTTAACTTTATGCGCATGCTAAAGTTTTCATTCATCATTTTCAAAGAAATTTAGACGTTATAATAAACTATTTTCATAATACTCGCTCAAAATTAAAACTTTGTATGTAAAATCACAGCTTTGCGGGTAATTCTACATATATGGATGCTTAAAGATGTCCAAAAGTCATAACAATTATAATATGTCGTCAGTCGACTTGATGAAACCTGAAGTGTTTATGTAAATATTTCTTTTTTATTTGAATGAAATTTAAAACTAATATTGGTCTAAAAATTCATTCGTTCACTTTTTGACAATTTCATTTGTAAATGCTTTAAAAAATTATATCTGTAAAAAGAAAACTGAGAATATAAAATAAAACTCAAATGAAGACTTTCCCAAGCATAAACAACTACAATACAGAATAACAATTCCAAATCACTCCATTTAATCAGCCAGTTAGAAAATTCATTGTAGTGTCCATTTCTTTAATCTGCAGGAGATAACCATAACTCGAGTGTAACAATAAGAGGATCCTCTTATTGGAGGATTTTGGAAGACTTTCAGATTCAAATGATCTTATTAGACTCATTACCATGCCCCGTTTTTTCTTACTCTTTCCTTTTATTCCAAAAACTGACAAAAAAGTCATCACACCTACTATAAATATATATTTGCAAAAGGTTGGACCCTCCCAAAAGACCTTAACGCCAATAACAATTTCCATAGCCAAGACTAGAAAATGACTAAATTATCAGAAGTACAAAAACAGCAGTAAATGAAATTGTACTGCAACCCATGGTGTAAATTTGAATAGTATATGTCACTTGGTTGTCTAAAAAATATAGGACCAAAAGAACAAGAAATATACTAACTAATGAGTATTTATTTAATAGAGGAGTATTCACATAATATAGTCAGAAAATAAATATCTAGGAGATTCCTACTGGTCATAGAATTCCTCTTTTACTGGATGCATTTCGAGAGTAATATATTTTTGACCTCCTAGAAGTTTAAGTTGCTCAAAATTGACCTGACTGAAGTACCTGATTTTTGCTATGTGAATTAGTATTTTGTAATAATTCACTTTCTATTTCGTGTTGTATTTTAATTCTTCAATTGATCTAATTTTTTTATGTTAACCTATACCATCAGGAACATCCATTTCCAATTTAGGGGATGGATCAGGGCAACAGAAAACATCCTGCTGCAACAGAAATCCAATCAAGTAATCCATGGGGAAAAGATTTGTGCATATTTAAACTCTAGTAAAAATGCAAAATGTACGTTTTGGATATATTTGATGATCGATAGATGGACATGGGGGAAAAAGATTTGCTGCAGTAATGATGGGTAACAAATAAGAGAATGAAGTCATTTACAGCTAAAAGAAATCAATGTAAAATTAAGTGCATTGTCTATCTAAACATAATCAAAGGGAATAAGTAATATTAGAATGAAGATAGCCCAAAAATTACACTCAACAGCTAATTTGTTTTAGTAATTGACAGATTTATGTGTGATTTCGTGGAACCAATTCATTATTAAATGAATTGGTTCAAATTAAAGTTCAAAATTAAATTCACACTTTGTAATTCCACATATAAAAATTTTATTGACCCTATTATTGTCAATGAAATTTTCTTTGTGGAATTACTTAGTGTTTTTATTTAATAACTTGTTATAGAGTCCACATGAAAGTAAATGAGTAAACTGCCATTATTAATAAATTATGAATTTTTGTGTTCATGTGCCATAGTTTAGTAGTGCAGTAGGTAAATTGCTTGGCTATCAATAGTGCCACCCAGTTTCAAGGTTCAGAAATACTGGTGGACACCTCCAGCTAAGCATAAGCTGAGTGATTTCCTGGTTACCAGGTATTTGTGGGGAAACCACGGGCGGCACAGGGAAAGGAACTGGTGCCACTACCCTGATGTGAGAATTTTCATGCATGATTTGACTTAGTATGTACTAGGTGGGATCTACGCTCATTTATCAAACTGACCCTAGGGTTGAAGACTGGTTGGTGGCTATACCCTAGTTTTGGCATATAGACACAAAAACTCAGAAGCAAGAGATTAATTTATTATTGTTCGGAACTATGTCTTCTGATGAAGTTAAATCTATGATGATATATAGTTGAATGATGGAATTAACATACATATTATATTTTGAACAAATTTGTTTGAATTAAACCCAATAAGTCACAAAAAAAGAAAATCTCATGTAATGTACTGGTTGTCCCTGGTTATACATGGGGAAGGAATCTATAATGTAAACAACTTATGATTTCCACAGAATTTGGAAATTACAAAGGTGTTTCTATTATGGATATCCATATATGACATGCAGGCATGCATGAAGTTACTATGTTGATTGGTGAAAAAGCCTAAGGGACAAAAATCATTTGAATTCATCAAATTTGCTTTAGATTTCAGTAGCATATAGTTAAGAAACCAACATTTAAATATACATTCTTTGCTATATTGAAATTTTAAGTAGAATATCTCCTTTTTTAATAAATTATAATAAAATTAACCAAACAAAAAAATTTGTCTGATATGTTTTCCATCTCTTCTCAGGCTAGAACATTTACGTTAAGTTGTCAATTCTTAATTCTATATGAAAAAGTACCAATGGAAATATCATACAAATTAGTATAAATGAATAAAAAGATTTTTATTCAACTCCTACTAAGTTCATTTCAAAAGGTGAATGATACAACATTAATGTAAAATATAGTTGCAAAATGTTCAGATATTTACTAGAAGCAATTGGCAGTGATTTGAGTCTATGGTGACAGTCATGCTGAGTTACTGCCCTATGTGTTCATCTTCAGCACACAACATCAACATAGTTCACGAACTAGAATCAGCACATTATTTTAAGGTCAAAAAATATCTTTGGTACATGTCAATATTGCTTATCATGCAGTCCCACAATGTAATAAACAGCACCACTTTTATATCTAACAAAAATATAAAATTAACTCTCTGTTCTCCATAACTTACTTCTATACTAGGTGAAGTATGTGACATGCAGTTCAATAAAAGCATCCAAAAATTCAGATTACTTATTAGTCTCTGGAAGCATTCATCAATACTGCCTGTCACATTATGGCACATCTTTAGGGAAGATTGAGGTATGCTTTAATTCCCCTTTTATCAAATAGATTACCTACAGAAAAAAATATGAGTTAAAAAAAGCTCAGGCATTCTTAGTGATTTGCCAGAATAATAAATATTGAAAAGAAATATGGGGGTGCTGGAAATAAGACCACAATGATGGAATGATACATTTGAAGTTACAGTAAGAATACTTGTACTAATGTTGTTCTTAGGTGATAAAAATTAGAACTGGAGTGGAAAGGAGGGTTAAAAAAGATTTACATTCATCTCATTTAAAACAAAGAGGTAGACATGGGATTAAATGATCTAGATTGGTAAGATTGACATGAATGTCTGGGTGTCCTGCAATGACACGTGATTAATATATAAAATCCTAAACATTTGTACAATTTTCAGAAGGGTAAAGGAAGTATTACTTCACAAGTGTACTACACATGTTTTCATTGAAATTCTTTGGCATATGCAAACAAAACATGTCTCCTAGTAGTTGTAACATCAAATTTAGCACTTTTCTTTTCAATTAAAATAGCTCTGACTCAGTGCAATGCCACTGAGATATGCATATATGGTGCTATTTTTGGGGATAAAGCTGCTGCAATACAGTAGTTATATTTCATTGATCCCAAATTTCTTAATTCAATGCGAAAATATCGAATAAAAATAGGGTTGAAATTATCTTTCTGCTTAGCACTTATTCCTCACGAAACTATTATCAATTTGCCACTGGGCCACTGGGAGACAATGGAGGTAACACAAGGCACTTGTACGAGCGTCTTCCTCATTTCAAAGAAACAGAAATTATATCACTTCCACACACACATTTAAACTTGTCTTTTTTTCATGCCCTGAACTTTCCAGGGACAATCCATGTGCGATTTTGAGTTAATTGGATTTTACATACTAATCCAATGCAAACAGATAAGTCTTCCAATTGATGTATAACATCGATCTTAAGGCTCCAATTTTACCCTCTTCCAACAACCTGAAGGTAGTGACTTCTTTATGTCCTCAATATTCATTACTTCAGCTCTTAAACGTGCTACCTCCTCTTGATAATCCTTCAAATGTTGGCTCTGGAAATGGAAAAAAATGCAGTCATCAATAAAAACCTAAGTTTTGCGACAAAATGTCAAAATTTGTAATGATTGATAAATTGTCATTAAAATTGACTGACTAGGAGAAACTTGGGTGGAATCCCTGGAACACACAAAATCCATGACTTTTAGAGAATCAGAGAACAACCAAGGTTAAATTGTGGCACTGATGGAATTATTAGGCACACTCACTAGAGTCAAATTGAAAAAAATCAGATATCTACTGGAGGAGAGGCAACAGCTCTGATTGATTTAAATCATCTTTATACTTTATCCAGAACTACTGCCACAATGGCACCAAGGGTAAGCACAATGACAAAACATAATTGGCATATTTACATAGCATCTTCTACGTATTGTTAGTGCACACTACATATCACATCTTCACGATGTCTGACAGTATGATAAAGATATTAGCAAAATTGGGTTTTCAGTATGGTATATGTCTTTATGAAAAATATTAAGGGCTAAAATTTTATCATCCCAGATCTTGTATCTTCCTGATAATACTGTGATTAGGGATGTAGAAAGCATGTGATGCAAACTTTTTGGTGTCTAAAATTCTTGGATGAAACAAATTTCAGGTAAATATTAAATGCAGATCAGTGGCCAAGTTTTTGCTCTTAGACAAAGTTTGCTGTCTAAAAAATTTAGCTCAGGTCCAACAACAAGATATTACACAAAATTCTACATTCCTACAGAAAAATGTAGTTTTGGAATGCATTAAAATGAGATCAAAGGGTTTATATAAAATTAATATAGGGAATTTGTTACTAATGTATTCATTTTTGTTAACCATGCTGGAAATTTTGATAAGCTATAAACTGTCTCTAAAATTATTTTGATAGTGAAATATATTATTCATGGATTTTTCAGCCTGTAGCCATCATATACATACAATATATCCATGGCGATTAAAATATTGGAGGTCCACAGCCCTAGATATTTCTTTGCAAATTTCCCTATTCCAAGTTTTAAAAAATCATGTTACAAGACCAATTAAGCAAGGATAAATAAATGTCAGAAAATATTCAAATGTGGATGTTACTGATATCAAAACTAACCTTTGGTCAGGTTGGTTGATTAGTTGATGATATCATTTGTTGACTTTCTCAAATATAAGACATATTGAGCACTTTCTTAATCACTTTATTGAACTTCATGTATTAACATTAACAAATGAAGGAAAAATATTTTTAAAAAGATTCACAAAAAGCTTTATCTCATTTCCATATTAATCTCAAGATGTGGTCAATATGATCTTCTGGTATTTTAAGTGAGGATATGGGAATCTTATTTGAGCATTAAGTAGAGTAGTATTTTTGTTTATAGGGTGCTTTAATGGCTATGGTCATTTTGTACCACTTAAAATTACAGAAAAAACCCTATTGGAGAAACACAACATCCATGCTCTAGCTGAGACTTGAACCCGCGAGCTTTGGGTTAACCAGCGAGCATCCTTCCCCCAAGCTAACCCAGCCGGCTTGAGCATTAAATTTGTGTTCTCTTTGTAATATATTTCTCATACACTAACTCTCTTTTTTGGAATCTCCTATAGGAGATTACATAGCTAGATAGTTATGATTGTGACGTATACTAACCTGCTGAAGTTTGTTTGACCTCAGCTCCTCCATTCTTTTGTCAAGGTTAGCTTGAGCAAATTCTTCTTCTGCAGCTGCCAGTCGCTTCTCTAGATCATTTAGCTCTTCTTCATCTAATATAAAGATATCAACATTTATGTGAGTTATAATGATCAAGTAAATAAAATTAGTAAGGAATATTGAAATCTTTAGAAGGATTTCTAAAAGGAAGGGTTTTTAAAAACATTCCTTAATTTTAATTTCATCATTCACAAATTTGAAAATGTGTAGCTATTTTTTAAATTTAGAAAGTTGATAAATCTTTAATAACAGTTACTTAAATATGATAAAAGGACTGCTATTAAATGACCATGTTTTGAAAAGTTTAATCACACTTGACATGTAGCTTATATGAGAGCACAAATTGTCAAAAGCATCACTTCAGATTGTAGGCAGAATGCCAGAACTGATAAAAGTAGAAATCTAAGCACTCCTAAGCTAGCAAAAATATTATAGATTATATCTGTCTATATAAATAAATTCACATCAACAACATAACCAACCTAAAATTTTAAATTACATGAAAGACTTCATACAGCTTGTAAATGGCTGATGATATTCCAATGCTATAATATATGATCGATAAAGAATTCTGATCTCCGTTCCGACCAGCTGTGTCTTTTTTATTTGATTATAATTCCCTCGATTCTGTGAATAACCATTGAAGAATTACTCTGAAGAATCATAAAACGAAAATTATAAGAGCAAACATAAAATTAGAGAGAAACTAATAGGGCAGAGAAAATGGCTTGAAAGGTAATGAAAACTCTATTGGAAGGGATGTTTGGAGGGAAGAAAAATGGAGGTAGGCTGAGATGGTATTTGAGACACACAATAATGGAAAACTCACATGTGTAAAACTGTACAAAGTACAGAAACCAATACCATTGTCATCAAATTTCATATCACATAATTCTCTATCTACATAGTCAAAGGATATGTTTCCTGGATATATTCTTCCTATATTATATAGGTAACTAAACTTACAAAAATTGTCCAGAGAATCAAAATTAAAAGCATAGGCAACTGGTAATTGAGCCTCAGTACTTTTATATACCCTTTATCTACCTGATCATATTGTCTTTATCAGCAGGATAAGGACTTGATATAAAAGCGTATAGTTGTTTCCCTACTTTTCAATATTTCCTACTTCCTGCAATAATTTCCTTGTTATAATAAGCCTTGGGATATATTTCTTTATGAATACTGACTTCTCAAGGCAGACATTGAAGCTAAACAATTAAATTGTACTCACCTAGATCTGGCAAACCACTTAGCTCCCTCAAAATATCTTGAACTTCTCCTAATGCCTTCTCAACCTTCTCAGCTGCTTCGCTTGCATGTGATTTGGCCTGGCCAACTTTTTCTTTTGCCTGTAATTACATTTAAGTATCATAAATTTGGAAATGATAGCAAAATAGCATGTTAGCAAAGGTAGCAAAACATGTTGTATGTATTAACAAAATTAATGGAAAAGTATGTTTCTCCTTCTTTTGATATTATGAATATACAAAACTTCTGCCAAGCCAAGGCTGATGTCATAAAGTTTATTCTTGAAGGTAGGTAACATTTTATCTGGCATTGCAAGCATCTATTTTTCTGGTATCCAGTAGATATTAAATTCAAAAAAGGAAATTTTGTCCTCGTGCTTAGTTTGGATACATAAGTCTGAAACTGAAAACATGCAGTGTTTGTGGATTCAGATTCTCACCGCAGTTGTCAATTCCTCATTAGCTTTAGCTTGATCCTCAAGTTTTTTCAGTTTTTCACCAGTGAGTGCCACCTCTGCTGCTAGCTCATCTGCCCCATCTCGCACCCTTTCAGCATTTCTCTTTGTTTCTTCAGAATCCCTTCGGATTGCATCAGCTTCCTGGGAAAAAAAGGTGAGAAAATTATGAAAAATCACAATGTTAGTCAAATATAAAATATTTTGGACTTTTTCAGAATGAAATATTCCTCAGGTTATTCATGTTCCCAATTCATATCTTGTGCATAAATCATTACATGCTTATGACTTATAATTGGTTATTAGATAATACTTGAGTCACCATATAACCATCTTTTCCCTTCAAAATAATCTTTCAATTTTCCAAAGATGAGTTGGAATCAAATAAAAGCTATAACAATGAATTATTTTGAATATTGATCTTGTGATAAATTTTTGGCCTACCTCAGATGCCTGTTCTGCATACTTCATTTGTGCTTCCTGAGCAGTATTTCTAGCATTCTGAGCATTGTTTACAGCTCCAACCAATGCTCTCTCAGCTTCACCAGTTTTATTCTTAGCTTCAATTATTAACCTGTCAATCTCACCAAACATTTGTAAAGACTTCTCTGCCTTCTCTCGGCTTTCTTGGACTTCATTGTCGAACTCTTTTGCCACATACAAAGAGGAGTACAACAGTAAATATAGATAGCTTTATACTATAAATGGCAGTTCAGTAAATTAAGTATTTGAATGAAATGTAATTTATTTGGGATTATGATGAAAACCAAGTAAGAAAAATAATAAGCCCTATATCATAAGTTCCTATATCAAAAAGTTATACATAGGTGAAGTGAAGATTCTAATGTTAGAAGAAAAGGAATATTATATTTTACATTTCAAGTACCATGACAAATTCCTTTTAAAAGCAGTCCTACTGTAATAAGCCGAAAGCTCAGCTTTGAGTTTATTGTACAGTAATAGACCCAGACCAATGTTTTTAGGTCCTGCATTCATTGTGTTTAATGAGGAATATGTGCATATGAGGAACATGTAGTATGTAACTCTATCTCATAGAGTATTAATGAATATCAAAATGTCTTATATAATCAGAGATTTCTTCTTGTGTGAACAAGAAAATGTGACTAATAAACACAATAAATCCAGGTTTTAAAATGAGGATGATATAGGGCATTATTTTTTTGTGAGGATCATGACCTGAATGGCTATTGGAATAAAGATGACTATAGCCTTATTGGATGAACCCCAGAAAAGAATACACTAGGCTAAGAGGAATAGAATGATACATTGCAATGAGAGCATATTGAAAAATAGTATACTTAAGAGACCTAATAAGAAAGCAAGCACAGCTTAACTTTCTGGCTAAAGTATTTGGGTGGTAACCCTGGGACCACCCTACCATCAACTTCAATAGAGACTAATTTGCTTCCTTATTTCTGTTAGAATAGTATATAGGATTAGTCTTTTCAATACTTAGATCAAGAAAATTATTGTGACAGCATCCCCTCAGGAATACCCTCAAAGACAGTTTTATTTAGTGCCTATGTTACATATTTTAATTTGGCTTCTAGAAGAGGAATAAGGACTTAAAAAGAGTGGGCAGGAGAGAGAGCTTCTAGATTAAATGAAAATTTTTGGTTTATGGTTTGGCTTAGCTTGGAAGTGACTAGAAAATGAGTGACAAGTTATGAAAAATCAGATATAATACCTCCTGATAAATCCTTAGTCCAGAGTTGTTACTTTACCCTGGGTTTATTTTGGAAGTTTTTATAACGTTTCAGATACTATTAGATTTGTTGACAGTATTGATGATTTTTCTTTCATTACAATAATGTTCTGCTGAATGTAACATTTGAAGAATTTCTCTCTTAGTATTCAGCCTTCACCAAAGAATTACTTTCACTGGAAATGGCCAACATTTTAAGATAGCGAGACATAACAACTTTCATTAGTTTTCCACAGTTTGTAAATTAAGGTCTTGGACCATTTCTTGCACTGAACAAAGAAGGACAAGTTAAAATAGTTAAAAAATATGCTATAAAACAGCCTTCAGCTGTGGCAGTCTTGTTCTTTTGTGATGGCTGTGTGTAGGAAAAAAGTAGGCATGACATTCTTTCCTTCAAGTGCTAGCAAGGGTGTAACAGATAGAGGACCCTTGTAACCTGGGATGACCCTTATTATCCACATAGCCCTTTTCCCTTGGAGTGGGGCAGTGGAAAGTCGATTGGCCAGAGTTAAAATATTTCATATGCAAAAATATATAAATATGCACGCTATATTTACTTTCCTTGATAAATTATGATTAATTTGGAACTAAAGAGTACATGAATACTTTGATTCATAATCAAAACTCAAGAGTCAACAGAGGATGATGATGAGGGTGGGTCAGAAAAGTATATCCCAAATCTCAGTGAATGGAATGTATTCATGAAACTTGCTCGAGGGTCGTGAACTTCCTCAAATGACACTGGAAAGGGGGGCCATATTCCAGAACAACAAGAAAATGTGACCATTCAAACCTTTCTTTGAAAGGTTGGCCATAAAATTTAGAGAGAGAGACTAGAGATGATAGGAATGTCGCCATACATACAAATACGTATTTTCTGCACTAGTCAGACAAAATATTCCACAGCCAAGGGGTTAATGAAACTTTCAATGAAAGAAGTTTGCAAAATAAACATCAACCTAAATTCACAAGGCAAATGAGGTTCATAGTGAAAAATAGTAGCATTCAAAATTACTTTAAATATACGGAGTTCCTGGGTAATCATGTAAATAGTTTATCGGGTCCATGCATTAATTAATTAATTTTTCTCTCACCCTGAAGTGTTTTGTAAGTTCTCTCTGCTTCTTCCAGGGTCTCATCTCCACGCTGTATTGCTTTCTCTGCTTTTCCCTTGGCAGCATCAACATCAGCTAAGAGTTCATCTGCTATCTGCTGCTGTCTGTCAGCTTCTGCCAGGAGCTCATTTCCAGCTTCACCTGCTTCCTCAAGTCTCATTACAAGTACCTTTTGAACCTCTCGTACATCTGACACATCCATTTTTATCTGACTAGCCTGAAAGGGGTAGAGAATAATTAGTATATATGGCAATATGTTAGACTATATTAAAAATCTGGTTATTAGTATATCCACTCACCTAATTCACCTGTCTGAAGTTGAAGAAAACAATTATCTTTACCTTGTTAATATTTGTCTATATTTCCCCATTAAAACTGTATTAGAATTTAATCATATATTATTTTTCCATTCTGGAAATGCATTTATTTATTTAGTTTATCCAACAATAAAGATAAATTACAGGAAAAACCATTAACATATTTATATATCTAAATATCTAGCATTAATTAAAGCCACCTTACATGGTGCATGATATCAAGCGCATGCATCTGCATGATCTTGTTGGAAATGTTATCTCCCAAAATGACGGGATCATTCACGGAAAAAATAGAACATGTTCTAATTTTTTCTCATCATGCATGATGATGCTTGCATGATCAGCTCTCGTCGGCCATGTTTGTTATGTGAAATATGGAGATACCACTTCGAAGATAAAGAATCTTATTACAATAAGTTAACGCATAGTATTGTGACAAGCAGGTAATCAGGAAGCATATTAAAGTAGATAGATTATGAAATATTTTGCATTCAATCATTTAATCGAGCCCTGGGGATAGTCGGAAATCTAGAAGCAGTAAAGTAGTATTTTACTTAAGGGTTGGTATTCCGGTGACATGTAAAACTTCAGTGAAGTTGGTAAAATGTCAAAATGGCAGCTACAGACAGGTAGCTGTATACGATCTTTGCTACCGCAGGCATGTGCATGATATCATGCTCCGTGTAAGGCAAATTTTCATCACCAGATTCTGTCAAGCATGAGATATCGTTTCCAATGAGATCATGCACTATGTAAGGTGGCCTTTATAAATCATATAAACATACACTGACCCTTCTTAAATATTCTTAGCTTAGTCCAAATACCTAACTATTACACATCCTGGTAAGACGAGAGTTTTCATGGTAGTTCATGTTATACCTTTTCCTAAAAAACTTCTGCAGTATGCAGCTGGCAGATAAAAGTCAATTTTCTCAATCATCTGAGAATTACATACACCATTAACAATGTCATAGAATAATATTAAAACAATCATGTGTGTTTATGCATTTGTATACAATCTTCTGATTGTTGGACATAAGTACAGAGCAAGAATTTTATGGCATTTATAAATTGTAATACTTCCCTTTTAGGAGCAACTAAGTACTGCCTAAGTCAGCAAAATGTTATATCACTGACCAAGAATGTTCTCTTAAATTACTAATAAAATTTAAATAAAAGGAGAAACTTGAAATACTTAATTATCTGTGT
The DNA here is from genome assembly GCA_011762765.2 of Rhinocypha anisoptera. Classification (NCBI taxonomy): domain Eukaryota; kingdom Metazoa; phylum Arthropoda; class Insecta; order Odonata; family Chlorocyphidae; genus Rhinocypha; species Rhinocypha anisoptera. The sequence continues at coordinate 11,117,091 of WURS02000015.1, read as the reverse complement.
TTGCTTTAAGAGTGAGATATATTTCATTTAGCATAGTACACATTTATATAGTGTTAGAAATTAATTATTCTAAGCATGTTTTTTTTTTTTAATAATCAGTTGCCCACACACAGAACTAAGCCAATTACAGTGACACAATATATCACTGAAAATAACAAGGATGAAACACACACATTCATGTCCTAAGTGCAAAATGAAAAACCACTTAGCCGGGATTCGAACCCGGGACCGCTGGATTGGTAGATGAAGACGTTACCCCACTGCCACCTAGGCCGGTTTTACTAATTTTAGTAATTCATGTGAACTAGTCTACTGTATCAATCACTTTTGTTTAGCACAACCCTTTTTGACCATTTTAATTACCACTTTTAGGACTTGCAATGGACTGCATACATCCTGAAATTTATCTTTTCAGTAAAAATACATAATACGTATATGCATATTTTGGACAGTGAAGAATTTCAAAACTACAAATGGTAATTCTTAGTCTATTGACTGAAATACTTACATTTTTTGCGATAATCTCTGCATAATCTTTGTTTGCCTGGAGATCTACTTCAGGAACACTCAAGGAGTATACATCTCTGTATATATTCAAGGCCTCTTGATAAACTTCTCCAGCTTTGGTATTAACATCCTTTGCTTGATGTTTTGTTGAATTAAGCTTGTCTGATATAGCATCCAGTTCTTCATCAAGAACATCAAGCTCTTCACTGAAATCAGGAATTGAAAGATTAGTGAAATTGGCAACATTGTCATGTTGATAGCTAATATTCTGGAAACAGAAGTTAAAATACAATTAAGTAAAATAATATAAATATGGAGTGTTGAAGTGATTTCTCAGAAAGAAAGAAATTTTAGGAATACACTGGGTACGTGTTACTCTTATGATTATTATATAATAATTTAATGCACTCAGGCTTCATTTTGTGGAAATTTGCAACATTTTTAATATCCATAACAGAAAAAGAATAATGTACTTTTCCATTGATTTAACACTTTTATGCTTTTTACACTTTCTACAACCCTTTACTCTCACCAAACTGTTGTGTAATGGAAAAGACACTCATTACAATATTTAAGTCACGCATCTACAAGCTAAAATGCAATGACTGCAGCGCAGTTTACATCAGTCAAATTGGTGGAAATTTCCTTAAATGCACCCGAGAGCATTTCAGATGTTTCAGAAATTCAGGCACCGCCTATACTTTCATGAAAAATCTATCAAAGTTCAACCATACTAGTGATTTTGTTCCTAAAGTACTACCATACACAAATGGCTTAAAATGGTCGCTCAAGAAAAAATTGAAATTTACAGTGCATAATCTGATTCAGTACACACCAGTTCAATGAACTTTTATTTCCCCATCTCTCTCCTCTGTTGCTTTTCTACCTTATGCCCAGGAAAGCCATCATACTTCCCCCCCCCCACCCCCCCCCACTCCTTCCAACTTTCCTCCACTTAAACAACTCACCCAAATCCTCTTCCCCACCCTTGCCATTTCCCTTTCCATACTGACATACATTCTGTGGGGAAGGTAAATGACAGTGATTAACTGTGAGGAATTATTGGTGCTGGCAGGGTAAGCGTAGTGAGTTGCATGCTCACTGGCTAACCCATTGTGTTTTCTAATCCCACCCAGGACTTGGATGTTGTGTTTGTCCTAAACAAAAATTCCTGAATGGTTTGGTGCTTAACATGAGGGTATAAAAATATGTACCAAAACTGATTAACAAGGCAATCTCATATGAATGGGAAAATGCTTAGAAGGAAAAAGTCTGTAAGTAATAGTCATATGAGTAGGTAGTTATCAAAGTATGAATCTGGAAATACCTACCTTATTTTTTTCTGTTCATTGAAGGTGTTTCTGGCAAGGTCTATTGCCTCAGTTGATGCTTGCAGAGCTTCTTCAGCAATACTTTCTATCTCTTTTACTTCTTCTTCCAATCTTTACATAATTTAATTAAATTTGTATCAGCAAATAATTTCAATAATTTAAATTGTACAGATGTATTTTCATGAATTTTTAGTATTTGGTAGGTTTAAGATACCTTTTTAATTGATAATTTTTTAAAGCTTATGAAAAATGGAAAAGATGTTCCTCTCAAGTGATTAGTTGATAATTCATGAGATATTAGACAATACTTTATGAGAAATATCATATTGAATATTCATTTGATCTCATTTAGTGGAATTTCATTTTCAATTTTGGTATACTTATTTAAGAGTCTGCAATAATTGATTTCTGTATACATATATGGTTAAATAATAAACTATATATGCCTGAATTTAAGCAAATTTGAATCAAGTACTTACTCCATTGCTTTATGGCGAGCTTCACGAGCTATCTCAGACATTTCCCTGTTCTGTTGGCCAAACTTATCTGATCGTTCCTTTGCCTTACTTAAAGCTTCCATTCCTTCAGTTTCTACTAGATCCCGAGCATTCTGAAATTATTAATCATTATTATGGAGCATAATATTAGGAAAATATTATAATATAATAGAACTATTTTAGATACTGAAACTTATTCATGTTCACACATATATCAAAATGACATATGAAAAGTAAGGTTTTATTGTATGAAATGAAAGATTTTACTGTATATCTGTTCACAGATATCATATACATAAACCGATGATAAAGAATATGAATTCCTGGTTCTGGTATAATTATTTTCAGGGACTTAGGACTAAAATTTGCCTGAAGCTCTAATGCCAAAGGCCTAAGCGGAAAAAAATCACTCTTCTGAGAAATAGGTCTAAGGTAAGAAATTAAACACCAATAAATATGAATTAATACTACATATATGTTATTTGTTGAATAATGGAATGAGGATTTTATCTATATACTTTATCATTGATATATGATAAAAAGTTCATTCCTTGGAAATTGATTAATAGAATAAAGATTTTATCTTTATACTTTATCATTGATATATGATAATTCACTGGAAACATATTTAATTTTGCTGGAGCAAGGAAAAGGCTAAAGGATATAAAATACTATTGAGACACCAACCTTCAAAGCTTCTCTCAGACGTTCGATTGCTTCTTCTGCCAAAGATGCATTCCCTTCTCCTTGCTTAGTGTTAACCAACACATTTTCTCTTTCCTTATCAGCTTCCATCAGCATCTCTATAACTTTTTCTAGTTGCTTATTTAACTCTTCTAGTCTCTCAGAAAGACTTTTGTCTCCACCTGATCAAAGCATATAGATATTTGATATCCACCACATCAATAAGCAATTATAACACTGGGTGAATTAAAAAGAATTATATCAAATACAATATCTTTTACTTAGGCTTTACATAAATGTGTATAAAATAAACTAATCAGATTAGGAAGATTATTTCATCTCAATATGGATTGTAATACAAATTAATGTAACTATAAAAAAACTGAAGAACAAGACTCAACAACATGTCAAACTTATCCATGGTACCATATGGTGGGGACATAAAATTACATTGAAATCAGTCATTACTAATACATGAGAGAATATTTAAAATGGGAGAGAGAATATTTATTACATATACATGAGAGAATATTTAAAACATGAGAGAATATTTAATACAATCTAAATTTAAAGATCAATCTTATAACAATTACGGAAATGAAAATCACTTGGTGATCTCCACAAATTTTTAATGTGACGACCTAGGTTTCAACACGTTGTGTCATATCACGCCAGCAAATATTACTGCTGTTGTAAAAATGAGTTAAAATGTTGTTCTGTAAGTAGCTACCGCTACATATTATGTGCTGTTGTGTGAATCTCTCACAGTTTCATTGAAAAAGATTGGTAATTCTTCTTGGAATTCAATTTCAATTTGAGAGATAATGAAGCCTACGTAAACTTTTCACATGAAACCTAAAAATCATTGCTTTTTGATTTTTAATAGTGCTATTGAGAACGAAACTTTCCTTTGTAAACAGCTAAAAAAACTGTTCTGAAAGTTACTTACCCCCTTTCTATTCCAAAATATTTTATACCAAAGCTTTCACTCCAAACAAAGAATGCATAGATTTTATAAGAAGATACCTGATGGCCACTTATTTTTATTGATAGTTTGATGAAGATCATTTTGATTTCAATAATGTTACCCTGCCACCAGCCTCGGTATCATTATCATAAATGTCTCAAACCTATGAAAAATTTTCTTTCCACCCCCAGCTTACTTTTACACGTATAATACTTATGTAATGAGTTTCAAGCCCATTAATACCCATTATAAACTGTGGATTAAGCATTCTTTTACCATATTTACCATAAAAGCAAATGATGGAATAATTTTAATAGAATAAGGTCATACTGTGACTGGGGAAACTTACTCTTGGATCCTTGTTTGGCATCCTCCCAAAGGTCGTTTACTAGTTTCTGAACTTCATTCAGTCTTTCCTCGAAAGACGCATCTTCGATGACAGTAGGATTATTTTCAATGTCTGAAAGTAGCTTCTTTAACTCTGCCAGTTTTGCACGGTGTTCGTTGGCAGCTTCCTGGACTAAGTCATAGCAAGGAGGGCAATCGATACATCCTCTTTGTCTATTCTGTTTATTTTCCTTGCAGTAGTCACACTTGCGCCCCTCTACATTCTCTTTGCACTGTGGGATGAAAAAAATTAAGGGAATTAAAATAGAATTTAATTCTTTCACTACAATAACACTGCAGGGTATGAATCCTTAGCACTTCAAAATCCATTTTGATGAAGGTGATGAGTCTCACATTTTATAAAAACTTACCTTGTACTTTATTGATTTTTTAAGGAGAGCTTTTAATAAATAAGTGAATAGGGTTGGGGGGAGAGAAGTGAGCAGGAGGAAGAAATGATGGCTATTGATGGGATGTTCAGTGGGAGGGGAAAGGTGATGTTTAATCGGGGGAGAGATTGACAGATACTGGTATTCAGTGGGCCTGGTTAAGACAGGGAGATTCAAAGGCTCTGTTTTTAAGGATATGTGGTTTTAAGCATCTAGGGATGACTAGGTATTTTTATAGGGTGTGATTATACTTGCTCTTTCTTTCTGTCTTTGGTTCATCAAAAATCTACCCTTAAATGTTAGATTATGAGTCATCTTCACCAAAAAATAGTGATAGAAAAGTAGAAAAAATAGTTTTGAAATGGGAAAAAATAAAACTACTACAGTTGCCATGGGTTTTTCAGATAAATATTGAAATTATCATAATGATTCAGAAAATACTGGAAAATTGATTACTAATGTGACACTTCACATGGATGATGAATTTTCTAGCTATGTTGCTGAAATCTACACTGCAAACATTCCTGACCTGAAACTAATTCACCTTTTACTTTAATCAAAATATATCTCTAGCTATCAGGTAAAGAAGCCACTTACTGGACACTGTCCATATGCATCACACTGGAACCCAGTTGAGCCAATACTGTCGCACTCACATGGTAGGCAACCCTCTGATGAGAATCCATAATGGTAAGGCTCACATTCATGGCATCTTTGGCCAGTAACCCCTTCTCGGCATATGCACTGCCCACTTACAATGTCACAGGTGTGATTTAATGATCCAATGGGATCACAGTCACATGGGTGACATCCCTGCAGGAAATAAATTAGTATGGTTATGTTTGACTTATGTAGAATTACGTGTAAAGGGGATAAGATATGATAGAAAGATCCAGAGTTTCCATCTTTCTAAAAATTTTATGGTTTCCATGAAGCTTTAGGCTTTGAGTGGCCAGGATTTTTTAAAAATAAAGCTTTATGTAATATTTTTCTTCCTAAATTTTATGCAAAATCGCAGTGCCAATAAATAAATGATGTGATCAAATGGTAACATTTTAAAACGAATTTTTGTTTAAAAAATTTTACTTTTTAAATAAATTATTTGAATAAATAAATGAATCACATTTATTTGCAGAATATATGTTAAATTCCATTTTAATTTTTTGGACATGCTGAATGCCAATCTCTGTCAGCTGCTGAAGGCTGAAAAGATTAGTTTAATAATTACTAAATAAGGTGTTATCGACAATTTCAGATTTCTAAGCTGTGTTTCTTGTTTTATGAATAGTATCCAGTTTTTATGATTTTATGAATTATAAAATTATGTTTTATCAATAAAAGATTTGAAGAGAAATTACCAAAAACCAATTACTTATTATAGTTTTTCATGAATACCAGGTACCTAAGCAACATTGAAGAAATTGCTAAGCCTATACTGAAATATGAAACAAGATGGAATTTTTACATAATTTAAGAGAAACTTCTGGGAAAAAATTATTAACACAGTTTGAGAATGAACCTATGTAGGATTAAATATAAGTGAATAACAGATGATACCTCTCCACTGAGAATATTGTAATAGCCCGGCTCACACTGTTCACAATTAGTTCCTTTCACATGAGGTTTACATTGGCATTGACCAGATAGTTGATCACAAATAGGTGGACCCATTTCTGTCTCTTCTGTACCAACTGGGTAACACTGACATCTCTTACAATCCCCCTTTGGTAGAGCCAACGCATCTCCATAAAAACCTAGAGGTAGAGAAAGGAAAGGAATGAATATTTTGAGATCACTCTTCCTTGAATAGGTGAATTACCTATGGTTACTCAAATATTAGGTTTTTAGGAATTCATAGTTTATAGCTGATTGTTCACATACTCTATCGCACTAACTGCAATAAAGGAATAATCAAAAAGGAAACAAGGAACGATAATTACTATCATCAAATGACATTTTACCCAACATAAATTTACCAAAAACCACTTGTTTCTAGGAACATAATTTGGGATAGTGTTCAAACGTAATATTGAAGTAATCAAAAAATTAATCTCAGCCCATTGATATATATTGATGATTTGAAATAGGACAAGTCATTAGGAACTAATGTTGGCCCTTATGAGTTTTTGTCAATTTTGAAACTTGGAATGAATATATGTACATAGTTTTGTGCCCAGTAAAAGAGCATCCAACCGAATGCAAAGGCAGAAGGCTTAAAATACAATTGCACATATCATAGCACAAGTACACCACATCTCCAGAGCATAATTCTTTGAAAATTTCCTCTTACCTGGCAGGCATTGATCACAGTTTTTCCCTCCAGTGTGGTATATACACTTCAGGCATTCTCCTGTTGTCCTATTACAATTTCCTACTGCATTTGGATCAACATTAGTGTTACAGTCACATGGTTGGCAGGCACGAACAGGGCCAAATTCACCGGTTGGATCACCATAGTAGCCATCACTGCAGAGGTTGCACTTTGGTCCTTCAATGAGCAATGAATAACAAATAGTATTTAGGCATACCTAATTACTTAAGTGCACATCACTATTGACAGGCAAAAATAAGTTCTAATTCCATTACTTACAATAGATAGTCCAAGTATGTCAGGTAATATTATCATGCATTTTAATTAATGAAATGATAGAAGAAGTAAATTACTCATATGAGAAATCCAATTTTATTTTACATATAAAATGTGGCCTATTCATATAATAGCCACAAATGAAATGTCTTGTTCAACCCACATGGTAGTTCATTTTTTAAAACGGGTATGCTACTCTGTGGATGAGTTGCAACGATGATCATCATCATTTGACCAGAGGATGATGATAATATATGTTTATGTGGATATTACAAACATAAAAATATATCAGTGGAATTATATATTGTCTGGATTATGTACAGGATGACTTCTTGTATATTCAGGTGAATAGATTCAGAGGGTGGAAAACTATTATTAACTTTTACAGATTCCAGATTGATTTATGTAAACATATATAAAATTGATTCAAAAATTTTTAAGTGAAATGAATCAGTGAATTTTTCAAAATATAAAACTATACTATCATGATCACTTTTACATATAACATGCATATTTATAAAATCAATGAGTGATATTCAATAAAAGGTAGTATGAATTTTTAGAATTGCTCAATTATTATGCAGATTTTATTTATTATATTCACCAACATAATTTTGAACAGACAATTAATTCAACAATGTAAAATCAATGGGTGCAAACAGAGCTTAAAACATAAGGATATATGATGGATGTCAATGGAACAACAAATATGAAAATTGTTTTGAATATTATAATTGCATTGCTATGATCATTTATTAGTCTGAGGCATATTTAAACGAATGAAGTTGAAATACAGCACAATAACATTTAAACCCGATAAGTACATGTAACTATAATGTGGAACCAGATGGGATCATTATCATTATTATTTAAAAAATAAGTTAATAATGTGAGTTAATATTAGTTGGCGTAATTTTATTGGGAAATCAATTTCATTTGAAGAACAGTACCTCCATAACCCTTAGGACACTCCAAGCAAACCACTATATCCGTTGGTAACTGAGTGCAGGGCCCTCGATTAGGACAGGGGCAGAGCTTACAGTCAAAAGCTGTTCCTTGAAGAGCATTTCCATAATACCCTCTGGCACAACGTTCACAGTTATCCCCTGCCGTATTATCTTGGCAAATACACCGACCTATAAGAAAAGAAGAGAGCTATTATGTAGTTGGAATTTGAATTTATTTAATCTTCAACACTTAACATATAACTTCATAAATTTTGACCTTAACAAGAGGAATGTGTCTTAAAATATAATAGAATTATAAGATAGAAATACAAACAGAATTAATTATTTTTTTAATTCCACTAGTAATATTTTATATGCAAACAAAGTTTCTAGAAGCAGTATGTCATTTCAAGTCTGCTTATTGTATGCCAAAACATAGATCAGGAGTAAGGCTTTACAAGTGGAACTTCAAGAGGTTTTTCTTCTTTACCTTCCATAATAGAAATTCTGCAAAAGGAAGTCCAATTTCGAGAATCTTATATCTTAAGATTGATAGATCACATCCTATACATCTTTATGGAGATACAGCCTATACAAATTTCTATGGATAATGTGAATGCTTTATATTGTTACAAATTAAGATGAGTAAGATAGCAGAAAAAATGAATGCATTGAAAAAATAATCTTTTATGAAATTAACATTTAAGTTATGATTTAATGGTAAATGTCAAACGGATCACAAAAGTAGATCATAAATTATTGTGACTTTAAATTTTAGCAGTATTCATATTTTTCATACATTCATTAGGAGTTTAGCATTGAAAAAATAAATCTTTGCATACCTGTTTCTGCATCACATATATCAGCATGTCCATTGCAATTGCAAGGAACACAGCGTGCAAATGGACCACCATTAGCCGGCTCATGACGATACCCAGGAGAACAAGACTCACAGAATTGTCCAACATATCCCTGAGTACAATTACATGTTTCAATCCAAGTTGCAGGCTTTCCTGCTGCACCACGCCTAGCAGTTTCCAACTGAACATCATCAAGGAATCCAACACCTAAAATACATCAATATAAAGCTCATAAATAACCATTGTGTTAAAATATTTATCCTTTATTTTAAAATTCAATTCGCACTAGGTGTAAACTCTTTAGTTATAAGTTATTTGATGAATTCCAACAGTAATAGGGCAATGGATCATGTGAGTATTCCCTTAAATGTAACAAGATTTGTACAAAATATGGAAGGAATAAATAACTAAGTACATTGTATATTATATGTAAGAATTATGATTGAAATACTATCTTCCACAATATTATCTAAATGAAAATTAAGGAATGTAGACATGACACACCATAGTAATTTGAACATTTTAAAAATAAATATTTCCATACCTTCAATGGTGTAGGTTCCTCTGATTTTAATAGATGTCAAATTGGACAGCAAACTCATAAAATCTTGAGATGATAATTTTGGTTGCCAGCCATAGTCTGGATGTTCATGAAGTCTAAACAGAAATTCTTGCGTCTAAATAAAAGAAAACAATAATTATATCACTTGCTGAAAATAGTCTCTAATTATGCTATAAAACTAGGAACAATCACATGTAGCATGGAAGAGAAAACTTCAGAAATATATATATATATTTATGCTTACAAATATTTATTTATTTATTTTGTCTGCAGCTCAAATAGGTTTCCCCATTTTAATGTATGTACTTCAATACAATAAATTGGTTTGTCATGCATAAAAAATTTTGTAATCATACTGGTGTATGGAATATATCCAACATTGTTAAAGTTTAGTTTACCATTTCTCTAATATGGCAGAGTCTTGGCCAAAAAAATCTCATGATCCTCACAAAGACTGGAGGAACACATTCGAAAGTACATACATTCAGTCATCCGAATTTTGTGATGCAATATCCATCACTCTTATTTGAAGAGTGGTGGGACAAGTTCAATGGGGATGGAGAGTCCACCCCTGGGTTGGTAATAAAAAATATAAAGTGTTTCTTCTTAGTCTTAGACAAAAAGTAATGTATAAATGAAACTTTTGCAATAAGCTTGAATTTTAAAATGCCATTTGAAAAGAACAGGGGTGAGTTTTCATTGAAGGAAGAGGTATGAAATAAAGAAATTATGATATTTAGAATAAAAATATTGAGATTTGAGTGATTGTGCAGCCCTACAGAAATGAGATTATGTAAACTGCTAATGGCAAGGAAAATATTTGACTCATAAACATTTAAAATGAGGTGTTCTGGTTGTACCTGTAGTTCAGATCAGTTATTTACATTTAAAATTGAAAATAATTACTGGTCACAAAGTGAGACTTGCACCTTATTTTAAATTGTAACCTTACCTTAACAGATGGGAGCTTATTTCCTTGGCCAAATATTGTCTGGGTGACAGAGAAACCTGCTCCCTCTAATACTATATCTCTTACAGTTGGACTTGGGCCAGTCTCCCCTATGCGGAGCTTGAAAGACAAATCCCGGTTGTAACTTGCTCTTTTATCTCCAAGGTAACGTTCTGTTTCAAGTGTCACACAATAAGAAATAAAATTAGAAGATATTCCAACAATAAAAAAAGATTTTTTCAATAAATCAATTAAAATTAATTATGGTCAACTTATATTCCAATTTCCATGATACATACTGCATGCTTAAATGAAAAAATGTTTACTGGCTACATCAATATATGTGCAGGAATAATATATTTTACTATTACATTCATGATTTATAGCCAAACGAACCCCCTGGGACATCAATGTCGGCAGAGAGAAATGAATTAAACTTTACCAAATTTATGAATTTACTGGCGATGGAGCAATTATATACAAGATGAACCTTACTAATTTTATTCATGTAAATATTTTGGTTACACACTGATTGATTAAATAATTACTCATTGTGCATTGCAATTCTAATATCATAAACTATCTGATTATTTTGGTTTTTTAAATGATTCTTTCAGTATATTTCTTAAATTTATAGCTTTGAGTGGTAAATGTATATATATTTTTTTTGTTTCAGAAATTGTATATACCAGTGTGCCTCATGTAGAAGTCTTGAGCAGTTGAGCAGCATTTACAGTTGTCAATCCTAATTTTTTTCCATTTTTTTGTTGAATGATACAAAAATTTTTATGCACCTTTGGCATTTGATATGAATATTTGTAACTTATTATGATGGTACCATAGAAATAATATTACCTTAGGTTATACCAATTACATTGCCACTGGTATTATTTATGTTTAGACATTCATAACCTTTACAACAATGGAAATTGCATTATAATTAAATTAAAAAATACTACCTGGGGCAAGGAAATATACAGGCTCCCTTCCAGTTGAACTAACACCAAGAGTTTGGGTGACTCCATTATATTGTAGTTTCATACTCCGTCCTACATAGTCCTCAGCTGTCCAATGCTCAAGGCCACGAGTGAATGAACTCTCAATAACCACTTTAGTGAAAAAAAACAGTGATTTTATTAAAATATGTTCATTAAATTGCTTTCATATGTTTATTATTATATTAGTTTAAATATGAGGGTGGTTGGTATAGTTCAGCACAACAGGAATTAGTGTTCATGTGGCCATTGCATGCCCCTATGCTTTGTTCTATTCAAAGAATTAATACTTCAGATCAAATTTCTTTAAATGAATGATGAAATTGAGTATATTTCAGCAATAAAATTCTTTATAAAAGAAGGTTGGATGCAAGTAGGAAAACCACAGAGTTTGGAAATAAAAATCCTCACCACAACGAGAAACCTTCAAACTTGGTTGAAAACTAATTTGTTGACCATAAATATTAAAAATCAGTATGTTTAAACACCAGAAAAGCAATTTAACATTGGTTAAATTTTGTATTGCAAATTTTTCATTTGTTGAGTGCAAATTTTTGGGTGTTAACATTGACTCATCCTTAAAATGTCACATAGACTCCTTAATGCCTAAATTAAGTAAGAATCATCTTCATTTAATATACCTCAATTCATAACACACAAAGAATAATGAACTTTTTTACAGATTTTTATGATTCCATAGATTCTACTAAATTGGGAAAAATGCATTATTCTTTGTCTGTTGTGAATATAGAAACTTTCACGGAGTGAAGCCTGAAATCATTAAACTCAAGATACGTGAATTTTAATACTATGCTTAATATGTTAAAAGCTTTTATTATTCCACCATTCAATCTATATTATCAGATGATGTCATATTTTAGGGAGGGTAAAGTTGTTCCCTGTGAAAAATATTTACTTTATGAGTTAAAACAAGAGGAAAGTTACCCAAACCAAATAAAAAAAAGTTGAAAAGTGATGAGCGAGCAGAAACAAATGGAAACATCCAAGTTGGATCCCAGTCATTTAAAATAGATTACAACAAAAATAATTTTGGAATTACAAAATTCATTTTTAATTTTTGGGCCTAACTTTTCATACCACCCTCATATTCATACATTATAAAACACAATACTTATGTGGTTTACACTTTGAAATTCTATAATAATGACTTCTCTCCAATCTCATTAAATATTTCTATAATATTTTTACTATTACATTTAAAAGTTATTCTTACCTTGAGAATACCCGGCAGCTGATTGACAATTTGAAGAGTGTCCGTAGCAAAAACATGGAGTGCAACCAAATCTATTTTCCAGATCTAAGTTAAAATAACCAGGCTTGCAACTGTGGGAAGAAAGTAATATTCAGTCAATTGAAGGTAAAAGAAAATCAGAAATATTTTGAAAATGTGTTGCTGCTAATGCTGTTGATGAACATAATTTTTAAAACTCATTGCGAAAACAATAAACATTCACTTAATCAGTGATTGTGGGTAGACCCTATTAAATGTCTACCTTGGAGGCAGGGATTCAATAAGGGATGTATGAAATAGGTGGGATGGAAGGTAACTAGCTAGCGAGAGGACCAAGCAAAATGAACATGGGTAGCTTGGGAATTGTTTCAAGAAAAGGGTCATAAAGGGGCTTCAAGGATTTTAGGGTGCACTGTTAGGCCCTCGAACCACTCGGCTCCTCTACCATATGCTTCAAGCATGAAACATTAGTCATATGTGAGATTGAATATTAATATTTTTTTATCATTTTATTATCAGTTAAATTATATAAACATTCCAAAAAAAGATAAAAGTATTAATTAATCATAAAATAACTGGCTTCACCCAAGTTTTTCTAAGTTAAAAACTTGAACTGACCCGCAAGTTCTAGCTTAATGCATTTCCAAAAATTACCTAGCCAAGGCTACTGTTTCTTGACTGTGCCCTCACATCAAAATGACCAGAGGGTTGAAAGGTGTGGTTTAGTTTGTCACAAATAAAAGCATTGCCACATTTGAGATTTTAGTTTTACCATTATAATTAACTAAATTCTGTGCCAAAATGGTGTTTCATTACGAGTCAAGGATCTCAGTAACAAAGGTGTTACATCTGAACTCTGAGCTGTGTGATCCCTAGTAACCCTTAGCATCTGAGAATGTGGTGCTCCTTGATGTCCCAGCTAGAAATTTTATGTACCAGTTTCAGTTGGATACCTGCTATTTGAAACATCCAAATGGTAGCTGAGCCAAACACCCACTGTACACAACCAGACTTGGTAGCTAAATGAATACCGACTGTACTCACATGTTTGTGTTTTTCATTTACTCTTATGACGATTTTCATTGGCACTGTCTACTTTTGCAGGCAGAACTTAAGGTGGTAGATACCCCTAATGAACATAATACACTATATACCTCCTCCCATTCCTATTTGGAGGATTCCTTCTCCTAGTTCCCTTATGCTTGTTTATCACTTTGAAAAATTAGAGGTACGCTGGTCATGATTATTCTCCTAAATCATTAAATTGAAGTTGGTCATTGGAATGTCTGAAACAGAAACGAGTTGAACTTCAGAAGGCTACCTGAACTGTGAACAATAGCAACCATTAGGTAGGAATACTCAATCGAACACGGTAGAAAATCCTAGCTGGGGTGCCAATTCCATGTGGCTGGAAGAATGCTGGGTGAGCCACATTACCCATTCCAACAGCTTGATTATGGTTTAGAGCGAGCGATGACCGATGACATCAGGCGGACAACCGCAGGCACCAGTGAGCAAAGCCCAACCGACCCCGAGTTAAAATCTCTGCAGTAGTGGAAAATCTTGGCTTATCACATACCGGTCACATCTTTTTCCTTCCACGTGGTTCTTGCACTGGCAAGCTCCGGAGTAGGGGTCGCAGCGCGGCTGGTTGCTGAGGCACCCGGATTCCACGCACCCGCATGGTTTGCAGCCCCTGTCACTGAAGTCGTAGTGGTTCACTTCGCATCGGTCGCACTTCTCCCCAGTCACTCCCGGTTTGCACTGACACTTACCCTCTCGGTTGCACTGGAGACTCCGAGAACCTAGAGCGGTCAACACAAATGAGAGATTAAACAGCAGCGGTACGCGGAAATCCGTCGCGGAAAAAATAAATCTCAACTTTCGATTGGAGTTAGGATACGCCGACAACGCCTCAACTTGATCACATATACAGTATATTTATTATTTTTTATTTATTTTTCAATCGCCCACAAACAGCACTAATATTCCAATTACAGAGGGCACTATAACATTATTTTTTTGTGACAAGGACGAAACATTTTCGTAACCTATGAGTCCGAGAAAATAAAGCTTGCTTTAAAACATTTTATGTGTTACTTCGTCGAAGTCGGTAACATGAAACTTGCTGAGGCATCCGAAATCTGCCCCGTGTTGCCACTACGGGTCTTACCTGTCGGGTCGCAGTTGCAAGCGACGCAGTATCCATCCTCCCGCTGGTAATAGTTCTCCCGGCAACGCTCGCAGTTTGCTCCGTCCCGGTGTCCGGTGCAGTCCAAGCAGTGACCTCCGTGGCCCGTCTGTTCGTACAAGGCCTTGTCGAAAAAGCATCGGTTGGAAAAGCCATTGCAGTTGCATGCTGTGGGAATAGAGAAAAAGGTGGTTCGTCAGAAAAACAAATACAACTACTTCTTTAACCCTGAAAGAAGAAGGAGTCAAGTAACTATCCACTGTGAGTTTTGTCATTCAAAAAAATTACATAAGACTTTCGAATAATCTATATAGTTGAATCTATTATTTCCTACTGCTTGCCGGAGAGAAATAGATATTTCGTAGAACAGGTTATCGGGCTGCCTCCTTTACTCCCGCCCATGGCATGGTTGTTGTGTTTGCCCATATGGGTTCTTTTATGATATGCAGCGGTGCTAAATTACCATAGTCGTCGATGCACCCTATAAACAAAAATACTAATACTACAAATCTGGTGTTTCCACGAGCACCTTACCACACCGGTACTTGAGAATAATGTATAGCGTTACAACTTAGAAAGTACATGTGTTTGTCATTTGACCTTGCTTTGTTATTCGGTAGGGAAGAGAGTACCATTGAACCATGCATTTTCTAAATAATACAATTGAATTCTTTTTCTATAACACGCATGACTTAACGCGGCTTCATTTACAACACATCAAGCTTAGCATTAAAATGCTTATAGGTATAAGGAAGTAGACTGAAATTAAATAGACGGAAATAGTTTCACTAGTTGAAACATATATTTAGAGGCTCTTATGACCCTAAACTTTCTACCCCTTCCTTTCCCATCCTTATATACCCTTCCTCTCAGTCTGAAGAGCCTATTAGTTCTGACCAGACTTGAAACAACACTTTGAAAAAAAAATTACTATTGCATCTATCTAAGGTTATTTCCTAACAAAGGATGTTTGTGCTGAATAGAGTTAAAAAGATTCAACCAAGAGCAATAGCTGTAACTTTCCGAGTCGGGTGACGAAAGTAGATGGTGGAATATTAGTACAATCTTATTATTGATAACTATCTTCATTATTAACTTTTAAAAATATGTACAGGCACAGCTAAAATAAAATAGATAAGCGGAGGAGGTTTTCAGGTATGACATCATTGATCATTCAAAAAATGAATTGAAATAGCAGCAATATTTTGCTTTTGTGATTCATCATCTACGTTAAATCAAATATATTAAGCGTCATCATCCTTATAACAAAAGTCTATTTGATTATCCATCAAATTTTGCGATGAAACAACCAACTTTGTAAAAATGATATCTTATAAACGAAATGTTTTCCAATAATCAATAGATGGTACCAAGCTTTCGCATTCATTTTCAACTTGTTTCGAATTGTAAAATGCGACAATATTCCCTTGGACAACATATCCTTGATAAAATATTTACTATTTAGTATCTAAACCCTTCGTAAATGGGGAGTGACCTCTGGCTAAAATATAAAGACTCGAATGTAGGTGAGTTGCAACAATATCTTTGAGGTCGCGAATCACAAATAAGGTCCATTTTGACAAGCGTGCGTGGTAAACACGTTAAATTAAAACTCGTAGAACGTCAGGGAACACTCTACAGTGAGTGAAACACAAGACCCAAGGACCAAGTCCGCTTATGTGAGTTACCCGAAAAGATAATAGATGCATCTTATCAATTCGTAGATACTGGATGGGTGATTCTTTTCATGTTCGGGATTAATATGAGAGTGCATTTTCGATTATCCGACGGTTGAGTTTGGAGGTAAGGTGGAGAAGCAGCAAAGAAATTTCAGGGTGAGAGGAGCTAACGGGGAAAAGCCGGAAAATATTTCAGGAGGTTATTGTCAGAGGGGTGGATGAGGCGGTTTATCTAGAATACAAGGATCTTTATGCAAAACTCCATGACTGTATTTGTCCAAAGGGAGGAAGCCCTAAGGAGGAAGTTTACCTGTAATGGTTAAAATGGAAAAGTTATACATGGCCTCAAAATAAGCAAGTGAAGTGGTGATTTAAAGAGAAAGCAAACAAGTCACTTACCAAATCAATCTGGGTGATGCACACCCGAATGGGTGAATGGGTTAAACTACCGTCGACGCCCGTATCGGAAGAGAAAGTGAGAAACAGTAAGCAGAGTAGCTTTGAGCTTTAGTAAGTGAATAAGGATTTGTATGAGAATAAACAAGGACAAAGAGTTATGGAAATGGCTCGTAAAACCTAATTAAGGAATTCATCTTCTAAGGCTGTGAGGCGTGGTCGATAGCAGCGGCAGGGTAAAGCCTGAGGGTAATGAAAACGTGCTACTAGAGAAGAACAGTGACAATGAGCTGGGCAGGCAAAGTAACAAAAGATGAAGTTGTTGGAGTAGAGGAGTCTGTGATTAACACAGGCAAAAAGAGAAAAATTAGTAGGACAAATATTGAGGAAAACATTTCACTGAAGACCATCAGGTAGTTGATCACAGAAAGAAAAAGTAACATGAAAGGATAAGTCAACGCATTGTTCGAGAGAATGCGCCGGTATCAAAAAAAATCTACGGATTAGGGAGTGACGAAAAGAATTGTGAGAACTGGGATAAATTAGATGATGCACAAAGTCACTACGCCCATGTCTATTTATCTACGAGGTTCGTTATTCGTATGTCAGTATTACTTTATCGGACCGTTTGATATAATGAACTCTTATAATAGGTATACTGTAGAAAAGATCATTAAACAAGGCGCAATAAGTAGAAATTTATACTAAGTGCATTTTATGAAAATAATGGCAAATCCTATGGAGATTCGTGATTTTTGACTTACAATTATGAGAAAATGAGTGCCATAGTTTCTACAAACCAATGCTTATATTTCGCCGATACACTTTGTTTCAAGTCATCATCTAAAATGATTTTAAGAAACGCAAATGTGTTCTACGTCATCCCCATTCAAATATTTTAGCCTCAAATTTTTGTAAACGTCGTTTTCAAAGAGGACCATAGATAAAGACGCTTAGAGTTTGTGCAAGGGTGAGAGCATTACATTCAAAAAGAAACTCGGTGGAAAAACATTCAAAGAAATTGATTTAACATAGGTCAATATTAAATGTCCAAAGAATAAGAAAATATACACACGAAATTTTAAATACGTAAGAAAGTCGTAATTATTAATCAACTGATCAAAAAATAAAGCATTTTAAATGCACCATGTTTCTGACATATTTTACAATGCTTCCTCATTAGCTACATAACAATGTGTACCTTGAATTGTACGGAGGAAGGAGTGGAGTGAGTAACATTAGACTATGAAGTATGTACCCGAGCCAAAAAGTTAGTTCTGAATTTTTTGTAAGGTGTGGGAAGAGCCCTCCTATACGGTGGAAATTAACACTTTAAAGTGAATAAGGGATCCACTTTCTTTCCTCGTGTCATCGGTGGTTGTGCATCCAGAATCCCGGACCGATTTTGGCGGAGTTTATCCAGAGGAAACGCACTAAGATTTGATGCCGAGGTTCTTAAGTCAAGGAGCCGATAGGAATCGAGAAGATTAATAAAAGGTAGAATGCTGATGGAAGGGGAGAAGAAATTAATGTACATACTACCCTTAACGGGAACCGCAACACCGAGGGATGGACACTTCCAGTTCCTATGAAAACATTAAAAAGCGTTCACAATGGCTCGTTCCACCAACCACGTCCACATCCCCTTCCGCATTCCAGAAAATGGGATTCCCTCTCGCGGGGAATGCAGTCCCCCGGGACGGAGGAGGCGGAATGAGTGCAGCGGAAGGGGAGGAGGCAAAAAATTCGCCACCGGGGCTTGGGAAGGGGGAGAGAGAGAGAAGGGGGGGGGAGGGGGGAGAGGAAAGAGGGGAAAGGAGACTTCGTGACCTGGGACGGAACCCCATGGAGACTCTTGGATTCGACGCGAGGTTGAACTTCGATCGCACGAGATAAAAATCGATTCCATAAAGGGATCGGGTGCGCAATTTTTTTCCGCGACGCCGGGGGGAGGAAGTGATCCAAGCTTCACACTAATTCGCGAGGCAGGGCGGACGACGGTGACAGGGCGAGAGAGACGACAAACGTAAGACACATAAGGCAAACCGAAATGGCAGATTTGAGAATTTTATTTTTCCCTCGCAGACTTCACGACGGTGACAAATTAAGCAAAAACGAAAAATTTATTTACCTTAAAGACGTGTATATAAACGAAAAAATAAATAATACATGTATATTAATATATGCATACCTACATATATTAAATTTATTCATACGTAAATCTACACATCTTTAAGAAAGCATATTACAGTTTTTAATTACTATTTGTTGTGATTAATTTGGTTTATTAAAAACGTATCTATATATATATATAAACGTCTCGTAAATATAATATATATATATATATATAATCGTCTCTAAAAATATTCGTTCATTATATATATATATATATAAACGTATATCTATCTCGTATATGTCACAAAACATAGGCACAAAAATATAAAGAAACTCGCTAGTTTTTTGAAATTTTCGGAAGGATAATCAGAAAGAAGATTGGATGAAACTCCTTAATGTAAGAATGAAG
>WURS02000015.1:11073681-11086707 GCA_011762765.2 Rhinocypha anisoptera | reverse complement strand
ACCTGAGGATGGCTTAGCAAGCCGAAACGCGTTGTACGCAATAAAATATTTTGTGGAAAAGTGCATATCTTTATTCACTACTGTATTTACTCTGAAAAAGAATGAAAAACAAAAAAGCAGGATTATCCTACGGATAGTTTTACTGAATACCTTCCCACAAGCACTTACCCTTTGAAGGATTTTGGTGGGTAGAAAACAAGAGATGTGCCCCATAGCTGTATCCAATATCGCTGCCATGATGCTACAGCTGGCTTCTTCCCATCCTTCACAATAGTCTTTCTCCTAACACAGCCCTGCATCGAACAACTCTGTATCCCCATATCAATAGGAAACTCGTCTGAATCGCCTGACAAGGAAGACCTGGAACGAAGGAGATGAGGAAAATGCAGTCATGCCTCACAGACACATGGGAAAAGAAGAGAAAGAGAGAGAGAGACAGGCAAGTAGCACCACACACTCAAGGCACGGATTACCTCAAAGCAATCAATACGATCTGGGCGGAGCCCCTAAGGAAGCACAGGCTGACATGTAACAACAGTGTGGGAGAGGGAGGGGAAAACCATCAGCGCCACAAAGCACAAGGACACCAAACACAAAACTTGGGCTGAGGGGGAATGGGGTTTCGCAGGGTCAATGAAGGGGGGTTCCAACACTACAGATTACACTATGCTCCCATTGTGATTACAAGCTCTTACCGAGGACGGTGCCAACGAACAGGGACGCAGGACGACAGGAGAGGGTGTCGAGACACGGCATCCGAGAGACCCCCCAGGGATCTTTGCCTTGTGCGGGCATCTACGATGCCACCGTCGGAGCTGTAGTCACCCCTGAAGAGGCGAGAGTGGTGGAGCAGGCAGGCAGAGACGTGGGAGAAGAGGGAGGATATGAAAACAAGTGAGGGAGGGGGGTTTACAAAACTAGCATGGGGAGTGTGTGGAGGGAGGGGATCCAAATGAAAATCGGAATGCTCAAAGAGAGTGCACCTGGCACATTCTAAAGGGGTTAAAAAGCCTTCACCAAATGCTTGGCCCATCTGGAATGTTCACAAATTAAAAAAAAATGATGTGGTAACTAACGAAAACCCGGATGCAGCTTGTACTGACTCTGGTAGCAAATCTTCTGTCCCATCTTCTGAGATGCAGTTTCATTTCCCTACTTTTTTGGTTTTTTCATTTATGTGAGTACACAATTGTTGACTCCAGTGATTTCCTCACTCCTGACTTTTTGGCCAAATATGTGATGCAGTTAGTTACCTCACTCCATATTCGCTTTACCTAACAGACTCTTATTCATCCCAAAACACACTTGCCTGGAAAGGCGGTAATTTGGATTCCAGTGGACCATTGAGGAAGGTGTACAATCCAATCTACAAAGCAGTAGCTCATGGAAGTCAAATTTACCTTTATAAAGCTTGAAAACTTTCCAGACAGACCAAGTGAAAGTGAGTCTTATACATTAGGATTTTTGGGACGTGAGCTTTACAACATAACACTGAAAGGTAGAATCCTATAACATGCACATGAGTAACTCCTGTCTGACCACAAAACTTGGAATGAGGCCTCATTAGCAGTATTAAACATATAAATTCAGTTCTCACAAAGTCATATGGTATTATACTACAAACAGTTCTAGGAAGAAAAGAAATTCTGGAAGATAAATGACCAGCTAAAATCATTTTCAACGATGATCATCACCATCCCTTTTATTTAACCCTTATCAAGATTATCTTTCGGACATGTGACATTCTTAATTTTTTCCCCCCTAACTTTTGTAAAAAAAGCCATTTGTCAGGAGAAATTTGAAAACGGTTAAAAATATCGATAAAAGATAATGAGTTCTTTGAGAACATGGAAATGAGGTGAAACTAACACTATATTTCAAAATCACCCACTACACAACTATTTTAGTCCTTCTGACGTTATATCGTCGCTTTGCTGGAAAATGTTAAATGTCTAACAAGGCGAGAGAAAGGTTAAACATCATGTGAGGCAACAGAAAGGTGAACTATAATGAAAAATAGGAATATTTATCACATAACAGCTCCAATGTAGGTCATCCGTCCATATAATATCATAATAACTGCAGGTGGATTAAGTATGAAATCATCAAAATATTTATGTAAGGAGATAGGTACCAACATTAAATCAGCTAAATAAAAAGTGTATGACAAATTCACCTTTCTCTCGCCTCGCCCGAGATTTAACCTTTCTCTCTCCTTACGAGATGTTTAACCATATTTCGGCAAAGTGACAATATTTTCAAACTGATTCATTTTCTTTACCTCTTCCACTGGGCTCTCCTCCACAGTATCATTTTCTATGCTATTATGCATTTTTATACTGAAGAAATCAGTTTTAAGATGCCAGAGTTACCACTGAAAATAATTAAATATTTATTTATAAAGAGCCCAAGTGGATTTAGTTAATTAAGGCAATACAATTTATCAGAGTAAAACAGAACACTATCCTTATTTGATCAAGGAGCACTTATAATTACTGTTGAAAAGGTATTAATATTTATTTATAGTTTTATGGGCACAAACCATGACCTTACAATATAGTAAAAATTAACAGCATAGCCTTCCAAGAGATGCCACTAAGGAATTCCAAAGGAAAAATAACTTAAAGGAAAGAATTGATTATAAATAAATGAATGTTACATTAGATGAATGAAAAATTTGTTATTAGTTTCTTTTCTAGTTAACCATCATTAGGTGTTATCGACAAAAATGTCAATTATGACCTTGTGAATGAACTCTTTGGCCCTTGATTTACATTTTCTAAGAGTGTGAAGTATCATATAACATGGTTTAAACTACTAACCACTTAACTTCATGTGCTTATGTGCATACAAAATGACCACTTCTTTAAGTATTTTTTAAGCATCATCATCATCATAGGTTACCAATTGAAAATTGGTTTGTAGCAACTCTTCAAATTATCGACTTCCGACCTCTTCATAACTTCATACATAGTACCTAACTCTAACATTCTCCTCTGCAGTGTCTTATATGCAACCCTTGCACTATCTTTTTGGTTCCTCCCTCTTAAGATCCCTTTCAATAGTTTTCACCAACTGTCATGCCTCAATATCTCCTATTAGTTTCCCTTTTGTTGTAAGAATACTCCCACTGTAAGGTTCTTTTTCAATGCTTTATTTGTTCTTTTAAAAATGATTACATTTTATGAAATAATATGGAGGCACAAACAGTTCGGATGGTACTTAGCCTCCTTATTTGATCATCATTCTAAATTTCCAGGCTGAAGATTGGTTTATACATATATAGCAGGTCTCCAAGCTATCATGTCACCTACCAGCCTCTCCATAGCATTCTGTAGCACCACATTTCCTTTGCTCCAATCTTTTATTCTCTGATGGTGACTTCGTCCATGTCTCACTTCCTTATAAAAGTATTATCCACATATACATCTTAATGAACCTCTTCTTTATTCCAGGTTAATATTTGCAGTCTTAAACAGTTTATTTTGAAAGAATGCCTTCTTTGTGTAGGAAATTCTGCTTATTATCTCCTTGCTTCTTCCATCATTGGTGATCTTAATTCTTAAGAAGCAAAATTTTTCCACCTGCCCAATTGCTTCCTACCCTAGTTTGATCCTTCATCATAATTAAATTACAAAATACTTCCATAGAATAGTAACTATTGAAAATAATTTAATAGAAAACTAAAAAGTTTCCATGAAGTTATCTCTTAGTTATACAACATTCTACTTATAATCAGACAACTGATATCTCATTACTGTACTCAGATAAATGAAGACAGGAATCCATACATGAGAGAAAATAAACTAAGCATTTAAATACATATTAACTTTCAATTTTATTTGTTATGTCAGCTGCAAGCTTTAGGTCAATGGGGTCAATCCTGACATGAATTGAACCTAGAATTCTCTTTAAAAAATAGTAGCCTCAATATCTCTCATATTTCATTAAATTTTATTTTTTAATGTTAGGTCTTAGTGTTTCTCTTTTCATCATTTTGTGAATGGTCATGTAATCTTTCAAACAACTGAAGAAACCTACTGATAATTAGGGTACCCTCATTTAAAAAAGGTAATCACTACCTCATGGAATAATTCCACATGGGTATGGTCAGATATCTTGCCAAGTCCTACCATTATGTGTAAGTTTCGAGTGGGTTAGAATTTCATGTCTACTGCGAGTGGATATAAATCAGGCGATGTGAGTTTAGTTTTAAGCCAGGGTAAACAATATCCAAGTAGATTTTTAGGGGTGACTGTTGGGCCATCTATGGTAATTCACTTTGGTAATGAAAGAGTGGGAAAAAGCCATTGGAGTCCATGATGATACATTGACCAATGACTCACCCATGCCTTGAAAGCAGCTTCAGCTCTTCTTCATCCTCATCGGTCTGAGCTGAGCCTTCGACACCATCGGTGGCAGCCACCACGGCACCACCTTTGTCGTTGGTGTTTGTGGTGTGCTCATGGTGGTGCATGTGCTGATGGTGGGTGGGTGAAAGCCTTGGCTCTTCCAGGACAGAGTCATCCAGCAGATGCCGGAGCTTCTCATCTGATCCTGCATCACTGCCCTGGGCGTGTCCCAGGGGTAACCCCAGCTGCCCTGGCCCTGCCCTTGGGCCAGGGGGCAAGCCGTCACCAGCACCAGATGGGCCAAGGTGGGACTGACGAAAAATGCTGAGATGGAAATTGAATTTCAGAGAGAGGCCCCTTGACATGTGTCTCTGCCACGAACAAGCTAATGCACCCAAACGGCCAAGAGAACACTTTATGGCATGCATGGAAGTGTACCAACAAGGCAGCCAAAAGCAGAATTAAGGAAAAACTAAACCAATCAAAGGAACAGAAAAAACAGAGAGAGAATCAATTTTCCCTATCCTTTGAATGAATGAATAAATGACAACTCAGATTATAAGATCCAATTGAAAGCAGAACAGGTTTCTCACATGTTTATACAACTGTGCCAGAAATAATTTAAAATAAAAAAACACATGTGTGATTGAAACAAAATGATGTGACATGTCAGCGAAAACTTAAAAATTTGTCCACCATTTCGGAAAGAACAACAACAGATATAGAGTTTCCATGTTGCCTGGTGCTCCACAAACTTGTGGTGGTAAATACCATGGAAAAGAAAATATGAATTAATTTAATAAAATACTATGTGTAGACACTACACATTTTTCCACAATGAGTGAGAGAAAATGATTGTAATGAAAATATAAAGAAATGGTCCGATAAGGAATTACATATCTTCCTTTCATATTCAAAACATACACACATACTGTTTCCATTCTAATAGTATGAACAAGACAAACCTGCAGTAAAGCATGTAGTACAACAACTAATTCTGGTCAAGAATAATGTTTTTTACTCATTCCAAACTTTTTCAAATTTCAATTTGCTTACATGCACATCTCCAGCCATATGGCCAATATCTTATTTTTAATTGTCAAGAAGACAGTCAACTAAAACGTACTAATTTAACAATAAAAGAACAACTTTGAAGTTATAATACAGTGAAAAGTGATAGAAATAAATATCAAAAGTTACTATATAATGAGAAAAATGTACATGCTGAATAAGAATATTTTTAAGTAAGCACCAAGCCCCTCAGTATAATTATTTGTAGGAAGCTTCTCCAAAAAGAGATTTATTTCCATGGCTTAGAGGTGTGCAAATATAATGATTTTCCGAGTATGATATACAAATTACACCATGGATTTGCGAGTATGGCTACTGAATGATTCAAATAATCATTTTGAATGATGGGGAAATGTATTTTATAAAATTATCATCCTTAAAGATACATTTGTAAATGTGGGAGTGAGAGTGCAAACTACAATAACCCAATTATATAGCGCCAAAAATCAGTGTCCTTTAAATACATCAGGAATTTTATTTCAATAAGATAAATGATTTAATAATTATATAGATATTTAAAATATACTATTCAGACTATTGTTACAGGTAGTCTAAAATACCAGTGGTATACTTGATGTAACTTAAAGGCTAGAGTTTTGCTATATACTAAATCCTTTTTCAGTTCGGAATACTTTTTGCCTGACAACAATATATTCCATATAATTATCTCCTTTCTTTCTTTAATTAAGTCTTTATTTAAACTAATAAAACTCAAACAGACAAATGCTGATAATACTGCAGTTGTCTGAATGAAATGAGATTCAAGTATCAAGTTTATAAAAAATATAGCTTTAGATGTAAATATATACATAATTAAAAACAGAGATGTACACAAAGTGAAAAAATAAGGGACAAATAGAAAATATATGGATCTCCTCATCTCCAGTGAAAGTACCTACATCAACTCCATGAATTAATGAAAGTGACATACAAATGCTGAATTATCATATACATTTTACAACTCTTTATAAGACATGTTTCTTTAGAAGTTTAACAGTTAAACATATTTTGGGCTGCTCAAATCTTATCAGGACTTTGAATGTTATGTAATCTAATGTTAATTTTCTGGACATAACTTTTGGTCATAGTGTACCCATTGATAATATGGACATGTCTAATATCCTAGGTACTGGTTGTAACTAATCTCCTAGACAAATAAGCTTTACTAACTTTACTAATATAAAAAATCCTTCCTTTTCAGATAAGAAGCATTAAATACATACCTACTTAATATTTACTCTGATTAAAAATAAGATTTTAAAAGTAAGCATTCACATTAATTCAACCACCTTCATACGACGGTGACAGCTATATTTACTTACTAACATGCAAAACTGAATATTTACATCAAGAATGGTATAATACACTCAGAGTTTTTATTCATCTAAAATTGTTTACAGATTCCTTCTTAACTAAGCAATTAACTATCCACTGTTTACAAAGCATTTTAGTTAATTGTAAGCATGCAGTGTTATGTAAAGCAAGCATCATTGGGAGACTTGAAAGGTATGGAAAGATGTCTGCTAATGAATGGCAACAAGTATAAAATGTAGCTACTGGTTTACAGAATGGAGAGTTAGAAGAGAGGCTACAGACAGGTATGTGAAGTGAGTTCATATAATGAAATAAGTGAAGATGCTTGTTCAATGATTTAATTAAAAAGAGCAGGCAGAATGTTTCTGATAGCCTAGTATTTCATTTTAAATCTCTTTGACTTGTGTATTAGCTAATGAACCACATACACAGAGATGAATGAGACCATGAAAATTCTTTAACCATTATGTACAAGCTTGATATTCTTAAACAAATGTGTGATTACAGTATCTTCATTCACATAAGCCTCAGTACTTTAATAGAATGGCTTTTACAAGACCTTTACTCCAATGACTCACAGTCCATCAATTACAATGCTACTACAAGTTAGTGAAATCACAGCTACTGAATTATTAGTACTCTTTAAACTATTGTTAATTATGATGTGAAAACATTGATTAGCTTTTGCTATTCCAATCTACAAATATATTTCGATTCTAAAGCATGGTTGCAATCTCAAACTTGCAAAGTCTATCTGACCTGAAGTGTGTTTATACTTGAAGCAAAACTGATTAATGCTCATGCACTATATTACACTCATGAATTTAAAAACTATTGCATAGTTTGTGCCTCTTAAGTGAGTAACTTTTTGTGTTTGTAAATTGCAGTGCCTGTAAATATGTTATGACATTTAGTGCCACAGGTGTCACTGATAAATTACTACTCATGTACTGCTTACTATTCTGGTTGACATCTATGAAACCAATTCAAACAAAAATTAAACAAAAAAATATAGCCATTATCGTCCACTGCAAAACAGCTACCTGAAAATGCAGCTTTCAAATGACAACTCCATGCTCTTGATTTCAATAATCATAAGGACATTCCTACGGATGAACAAAGGTTGTTCATGTATACTAATTTGATGCTCCTAATCTCATGCTTGTAGAAATGGCCAAAAATTCCTTTGTAATAAAAAAACAAACATGTTTTCAAACAATACCCTAGGGCTTTTCCACTCTCAGTTTGCTTCATTAACCAAGAAGTGCAGTGACAAATCCAAATTATGATACTAAAAACGTGCTAAAAAAAGCACAGATGCTCTGGGTTATTTCTTTTTTTCTTTGGCCAAGCATAGAGAGAGTCACATAGCCTCAACTCACCCACTTCGAACCATGTTAGGATGGTAACAGTGTTGATGATGGCCTTGCTTATGGAAGTTGCGGGGGAGGCTTGTGCTACGAAATCTGGAGAGCAAAAATGAAAAAGAAAAGATGTCTGGAACATTCCATAGAGGCCACTACTCTCCAAGAGACAGGAGTTAATGACAGAAGTAAGGTTTTCACAAGGAATAATTGTAATCTTAAGGGATGGCATGTCCACCTATGGCAATAGCCAATCTCATCAAAGGAAAAATAAGTCTATAATTCCTATTAGTATGATGAAGAAAATTATGTAAACTCAGCTGTATTAATTTTTGGCAAATGAAACTAGGACCACAATTTTACAGAGAAAATAATTTGTACTTTGGAATCAGGTGAAAACACATGTATTCTGTTTTTGTTGTTCATGTAATCCGTTTTTTATTTCAGAAATACATATATTTTCAGCCAATAAACACTCCAAACTGGGACTAACATTTCTAATATGTACTGGTGACTGTTAATATACTTGTTAAGGTAGACTTAAAATAAATTATAGAAATAATAAATGTGTCCCTATGAGAAAACCTCTTTCACAACCACATAATTTCTATCTGCCACCATTCCATCTAAAATCCTTATCTCTGTCTTGCATACCCAACATTATGGCATTTGTTGTGATTTCTTCTATCCGCTTTTTTCTTCCTTCTTTGGACTTCCCATAAAATATGCCTCTCCACTCCAATCATTCTCATCCCTTCCCTTTGTTTTTCTTTCCGGTTACTCTACTTCCTCCATCTTTTCCCACCTATGCATTTTAAAATACAATTCAAACTCATTCTCAATGACTGAGTTTCAAAATCAAATGATGCTTTCAAAATCAATATGAGCATTTTCACAAACCTTTAATTTATATTTTTACTTTGATTTATTTCTTTTCATGGAATTTTTATTTGCTAATGCAATTCCTCTTCAAATTCCTCTGCTACAATGTCTATTTTCCTGAAAGATGCTTCTCAAATAAGTGTTTTATCCGTTACAACATATGTCCTCCTAGCCTTATGTGTACTAGAATTTAACTTCAAGCGTAGTTAACTCTTTATGCACTTTCATTTTCTCAAAGGGTATTTTCGTCCCAACTCTCTCACTTTGCTCTTATCCAGTCCTTATGAATCAGTTGACTGTGAATCTAAGTGAATTGATGAGTTCCATGACCATTATAATATCCGTTTCTAAAGCTTACTGTGCCTCTTTCACCACTTCCACTGAATACAAGTTAAAGATGGCTAATGACAATATGCAGCTCTATATTATTTCTTGGCCTAATTTGTCCATAAATTCTCTATTTGATACTCTTACCTGCTTGGTCTGTGTCTCATAAAAAGGATTAAAATGAGATCCCTATCCTTTCCTCCACTGCTATTTCCTGTAAAACTTACATTAGATTTTGGCCTCCATACTCAGATGAACGCTTCCTCAAGTCTATAAGAGAAATTAATATAATCTGCTTAGGCTTTATATTTGGCTAGATTACTGCCCTCATTACCACTATTGTATTTCAATTCCTTCTGCCTTTCCTGAAGTTATCTTCATCTTCACCTAGGCATTCACATGAATTCTTCTCCAATATTTTACAGATGACGGAGGACTGACTACCTTTGCTGAATGAAAGATCTGTCCTATAATTCTCACATTCCACTGCTAACTGTCCTATAATCCTCACATTCCATTGCTTTTGTTTTCTTTGGTACTGGAAAAGTTGATCTAACGATATCTGCCTTTCATAAAACCTATGAATAAGCTCATAAAAACCCTTCCTTCTTCTTTTTCAAAAAAACTAGAGGAACTTTGTCACAATATATTACCTACTTGATTACCTTGTCCACTTCTGTATCACATATTGCCTTTCATAATCCACTATCTAATACATATAGACCTAAGCAATTCTCACCTAGTTTACATTCCTTTCTAATTCCAAGTGTAAAACCCCAACATCTTTGCTGGAGAGTTTCTTCATTTAATTCCAGATTCCCTGATTTTCTTCTGGAGCTGTCCATGCCTTTCCAAACATAATTCGTATAATAGGGATCATATTGGTAAATCTACTATGTAGAGAAAGTTTCTACAACTCTATCATGAGGCTAAATTTTGAGAAACTAATTATGTAGAATGCATCACTTCTCAGCCCCTAACATAAGAAGAATAACAGACTTTTTCCCAGACTTTATTGTAGGAATGAAGGATTTCACCATAATCACAGTAAAACCTGTCAAACCTATAATAAAGTACAGCTGAATGAATCAAGTTGAATCATTGCTCAGGTTTTCTGTCTCATCTTCCAATCAATTGAAAAATATCTAAGGTTCAAACAGGACCTAACAAAAATTACTAGCAAATGCTATAGTGTATAATGAAGAAATTGTTTCCAAATCCTTCCTTTTTGCATTCAAATACAATTCAATTAATATTTTATAAGATTTAAGACTTCATATAAATCTTACTATAAATATAAATGAGGATTATGACAACCTAGTCTTTTTTAAACAATATCCTTTAGAAGAATCCATACATTTATATAATTTCATCATGCTCATTTTTAGTGGACACTTTAGTGTGGTGTTGAGAATGAGTAGACAATGTCATTATAAGATATCTATGCTTTGAAGATATTCCTGATGAATTTGTATTTCACCAGTAAAAGAGAGGATGTAACTCAAAAGATAATCACTGGACTAAATTTACACAAAAAGTTAAGTGATATATATATTAAATACAGCAATAAGTTCTAAGAGAGAGGTATAGATTTGGAAACTAAAATGAAGATCTGTACTCAATGGTTTTTGGATTAACTATGTGGAAATTCATGATCACAGGAGAATGAAAACTTAAATATGAAATAATATTCCACAGAATTTTATTTTCATGGTACTACTAGTTTCTTTGTTTAGGTGTCATCATCAGGTACAGAATGTCTGATGCTATGCATCGAAACTAGCAGGTAGTATGTACCATGAAAATAAAATTCTGTGGAATATTACTTCATCTTAAGTATTCATTTTCCTGTGAAGATCTCTAGTTTTAACTGAGATAAACTAATGAAAAATGTGTCAATATAGTTGATTCTATCCTCATTAATTTTTCCCCCACAGTAAATTTTGCATCTGATGATTTACTCATAAAATTCTACAGGAAAATTATAATTTCAAATTTGTGAAATGAGAATTATGGACTAAAATGCCATCCCTAAAGTGTGTTATAATTAAACATCTATATCAACAACATAAAAATGTAACAAAGTGTCAAACAATCAATAACAGGTTAGTATCCTAATTAAACAAGGCATTTTTTCTAAAAGGACTATCTGTAACTGCAGCTTGGCAATGAGTTCTTACATGAATACTAATGAAGCGAATTGTCTGGCCCCTCTTCTACACTCAGCTATGTATTTTTATCTTCTACTATGGTGAAAGCAAGTTCCAACAAACTAAATATGTCAAGGATGAACATGTGCATTACAGGGGAGAGGACCCAATAGAAACAAAGAGGAATATTTAATGCAATTCTGACCTTTTTATTGAAGGAAATTGAAGTCTTAAAATTAGTCAAAATTCATAACAAAAGGAGAAAAAGCTCCAACTACCACTTATATGTAGGTCAGATCTTTTTCAAATAATGATGATAACTTTGAGGGGGTAAATGATGAAATTCAATGAAAATGTAAAAGGAAACTATTATCATTAGCAAGTGCAGCAACAGGCAGTTAATAATCCTTAAGAATTAGCACTATCATATGTATATTTGATACTTACAAAAGGAAGAAAGAAAAGCATAATTGAATTGCTGACACTACAGTTTAATAATTGAAAAAAATTACATGATATTGAACCTTAATCTGTTATTGTTAGCTTTTTGCAATTACAGAATTTCACTTTTTGATGACTGAACAGTGGTGTCAACAACTCTAAATACTTTATTAAGCATTCAATTTTTAAGCAATATTTCTGTAAGATGAAAAAATTTCATCGGTACTATTTTAAACTAAAATATTATTAAAATAACGGGGAGTTACAAATTTCAATATCTATAGTAATTAGGCCATTACCTTCCACTCCCTTTACTCTAGCCATTACTAATGAACAAGAAAACTATGACAATGTAGCTTTAAAAATTTGTTAAATAATCTAATAATTCCTCTTTCTCCAGGTGCAACACATTAGTCCTGTCTTTTACAAGGACCTGTCTCCAAAACTATTTCTTCGGTGGGTAATCAGTCAAGGATTATATCACTCCAGTTGCTACCCAGAGAACATCTTGAAGGGAAAGACTACATTTTCAGAGTAGGCACTACCAGATAGGACTATGGGTGCCAGGATCTGACTCAAGGTAGTCAGAATAACCTCATGTGTGGATACATTCATGTTTTTTAGAACAAACTATTCTTTCCATATGCTGCATTTTCAGATTCAAATACATTTTGATCAAAATATTTATATGAATTCACATATAATTTTACCGAAAATGGAAAAACCCTGACTATTTTGTTTTCTAACAATCTTTTAAAAGAATCCACACAGATCCACCATTATAATACTTGATCAGAATTTTTTTGAGTACAGCATTCAAAAGTTATTTATGGTTTACAAACTATTTTTCACAGATATTAAAGTCTATGATGATTGGGTTCTACACTGGATTGTAATAAACCAATTTAAAACCAACATCTCTGACAAAACTTTCTGGAAAATTTAAATACGATAACCACAACACATCATAACCAGAGATTGTACATACATGAAGTAGGAGCTGGTGCTTTCCCGGCAAATGTTGTTTATGAAGTTTTCTCAGGTTCCCAAATGGTTTAAGGGCTCCATTTTGGCCAATGTTTCGACTCTCGACTCGAGGGTCGAAACGTCGGCCACAATGGAGCC
>WURS02000015.1:11045358-11073117 GCA_011762765.2 Rhinocypha anisoptera | reverse complement strand
TGATACCTTACATCTCACCATTTATTTGAAGATGACTAATTTGTGGAGGAATATGAGTAAGAGTATAAAGGTATGGACCTGATGACGACTCTCGACTCGAGGGTCGAAACGTCGGCCACAATGGAGCCCATAAACCAGTTGGGAACCAGAGAAAACTTCATATTGTTTATATATGTTTTACATTATGCTCCATAAAGTCATTAGCAACTATTTAAGAGCCACATATAATATTTCTGGATGAGGAATAGCCATTTATGATAGTGCACAGTTAATGTAAACATGTTTATGAGTGGAATGATAATGAAAGAGCACTGTAATGCTTGGAATTAACTAGGTATGTTCATGAGGGATATAAGAAATTTCTACTTTTTGAGCCAGATTCAAGTTTATCTTTGAGCAATAAACAAGCAACAAAAAGACTTTTTGTGCAACAAGTCTTCCATGGACACATAACAAATAACAGTGAAGCATTATTAACTATTATTCAAGCTCATGAAAGTAGAAGTTTTGCTATTCCAGAAGAACTATTGAACAATTTTAATTTTTTAGAACTTTCTAAACACATGTAACAACACTCAGAAATTTTCACATAAAAATATTAAATTAATTATATTTACTTACAATCTAATCAAGGATTTTGGGTAGAATTCAGGTTAAAAAGCAAATTTCAAACTGTGAATGAGTACATACTTACAAGGCCTAATGCTGAAAAGGAAACATTTCATGTAGAGTGGACAAATTATAGAAGACATGATGCCTTTTAATTGTACACATCGTATCCTGTCAAACAAAAATTGGAATACAATTTGTAGTTTATTAGAATTTGAGAGTAAAGTTATTTCTCTAAGATGGTTTAAAGAGAATCAGGAAACAGTAAGCATTATTTTTCTTTCCAGTGTCTACTTCAGAAACATAAAGAAAAAAGTTATGTACTTGGTATTCGTGGTTTTTCTTCCAGAGCCGAGTTAATTCCGTCAGCTACACCAAAAAATTAAAACCCTGGCACATCCTTTTTTCACTCGAAAAAGTCCTTATGGATTAAGCTTGCCATTTTGGCCAGGTGAGAGGTACAATCTTGAATTTATATCTAATATGCAAACTCATTAAAAGTAGGGGCTTTGAGTGAATTCACTTATGAAGATGGAATTTTTCTGACACTATATTTGGGTGAGACGTTCTCAGACAGGCAGTTTAGTCAGAACCATTAACCATTCAAGTGTGAGTGGAGAAAGGTGAGGGTAACGAGATGAACACTCACTTGGTCCCAAGACTTCTGCTCTTGCGATGCCCAGGGATGAATTTTGATGAGACCCCAAGGGATGCAACGGCTGTAGCAGTGGCAGAGTGAAGGCGCAACGTACCTGCTCCTTTGGCTGGGGAAAGGTTAAGGGGGCCACCGACTGAGGCCAGCCCTCCAGAACCCCCACTGGCCCCACCACCACAAGCTACCTCTCCACCCACTGACTCCTTGGAACTGGATGAACTGGGTGGGGGCGAAGGAGGCTCCAGTTTCAGCGACAGCCTGAGATTAAAGGGCGTGGCAAACAAGGCGAGTATAGTAGAAGACAGGGATTTATTTATTTTGTTTATCCCACAATAAAGTTAAATTACAAGACAAGCCTTTAATACATTTGCATACTGAAATATCTAGTATTGATTTTAAATCACAACACACACTGACACTTCATAAATATTCTTGCCTTGGCCAAAATATGTCAAACTCTCTGGTATGAACATTATAGCTCTTACACATCCTGGTAAGAGGAGAGTTTTTTTGGTAGTTTGTGTT
Organism: Rhinocypha anisoptera; assembly: GCA_011762765.2. NCBI lineage: Eukaryota > Metazoa > Arthropoda > Insecta > Odonata > Chlorocyphidae > Rhinocypha > Rhinocypha anisoptera. The sequence goes on along the minus strand of WURS02000015.1, from coordinate 11,071,328 downwards.
ATACTCGTATCTTTTCTTAACACACTGTTTATTGACGGAAAATATAGGTATTAACTCAGATGTGAAAATGTTTGGAGTAGAATAGTTTATTACTTCGACGCTTCGATTTCCTTCCATGAAAGATCATTTTTCATACTTTTTGCTGCTTTTTTTAAATTTCCATTAGCTCCCGCAGTGAAACACTCATCAACCATTATTGTGTGGACACCCTACAAGAAATGGTGGGGCTTGGTCTCCTTAAATCTAGGAGTCTGGTCTATCTACCTCTTGTCGAGGTGTCCGGAATATTCAGATCAACAAACCCCTTTTCACAAATTGTAAAGACAAAGAAGGGGGAGGGCCATTCAAATCTGCAATCTCTTTCCTCACAAGTCCAAATGGGGTGATGGCCAAACACTTTGTTGCTATGCCTATCTTTAGTCAAGCTCCTACCATTTGATCTATTTTCCATAAGTGACTTTATCAGGATGAATCACCATTGCCTTTGACAATTAAGCCCTAGGGAGGATCATTGGAGTGGTCAAGAAAATGCCTAGAATGTCCATCCAAACACCAAACGACTTGACTTTTTTACATTTAATTTTTGGTAAAAAACAATTATACACAAGTTTTTGGCATATTATCTTACTGAATAATTTAATGGGTTTGGATATTATTAAATATCAGAGTAGTTATTATCAAGTGAGGGAAAGACAAAAAAATATTTAATATGACACTTGCATTATTTCTAACTCTGCCACAAGTGCAAAACCACAATTTGAGAAATTTTCTAGAATGGAATTTATAATTTAAAAGAAATACTAATTAATAATTTCAAGTTTTCGTAGGCCACTGTGAATGTTTTGATCAGCTGAATATTTAGAGAATCGTTTAAATTAGGCCCTGTAACAAGTCTATACACTTATTGCTAAAAGTTGTCCAGATTTATTTTTTAAAACATGAAGCCTTCAGCTAAAAAGGCAAGCATGAACACAGAAAGAATTTGTCATTTTTGATTATTTCATCATCTAAATTCACTGAGGACGCCATCACCTGGCCGAATTCTATAATGAAACAAGATGAAGGTTGTCATGTGCATATTTCCACAGAAGAACAGTAAAACATACAAAGAGTCAAGGATCAGGCATTATCTGGTGGAATTTCATCATTATGAATATAATAAATATGTGAAATTTTCCACAAAATAATTTTTATTACTACCAGGGTTTCAATGTTACTAACTCATGTTGATGGAGTAATATTTAAACCCGGGTATTAATAAAAATCATTTGGTGGAAAATTGCACATCTGTACATTCATAATGGAAAAACATGGCTGGTTTTGAAGATAATCATCATCATCTGATGATGACAATTGATGAAGATGATGATGACATCTGATGAAAACTGGTTACGTTTTTCTGTTCTGTGGAAATATAGAGGGTGACAGCCTCTATTTTGTTTCATTTCCTCATCTTTCCTCTTAAGATCAAGAGTCTTTAACAAACAGTACTGCTGCACCATAGGCCCAAGGAAATATTTAAAAGGAATATTAAGAATATTTATTAATTTTTCTTTCAAACTATAAATACTGAATTTGTAAAAATCTAAAACTTTCACAAACTCGCTTTGGGAATTGGAAATATTGTAAGGACTCACTTGTACTGGTCATCCTCAACAAACTTTTGCAGTTCTTCAATATACCTCACACTGCGGAGGTAATTCTGGATGTGTGGTGTGGGAGTTAGATGTGAGTATGAAGACTGCTGATAATTTGATATTACCCGGAGAATGTTGTTCATTTTTAACTGCCTTTGCTCTGATTCTAGGCCTCCTGAATGTGGATGTGCCATATCCACATAAACAAGGTCGGTGAGGAATAGGCCTGTTGGACAAAGATTCATGGAAAATTTGAGGCATTAATTGCAAAATAACACATCAAGACCACGGAACATCAATTTTTAACACAACGAAAGGCACCAGACACTTCAAAGTCTTACCGAGATATGGAATGCATGGTAGCTTGAGGCTCTCCATGTGCTCTCGCAAATTGGCCCAATTGTTTTTGTCTGAGAACACTTCGGCAAGCCGGTCGAATGTTTGTTTTTCTTTCTTTGACAAGTAATTCCATGTTTTATTCAGTCTGCATGAAATAAGGAGCAATAAAACATTGATAAACCTCAGAAGGATTAGCTAAAACGTAAGTTCCAACAGAAATGAACAAGCATTGCACGAAGGAATATGATATGAAATGATACTTGCCTATATACTGAGGCACTCTGGAGAGCTGAAATTATTGCAAATAAAGAATGCAAATTGTTTAAGTCATACAGTTTCTTAGCGATGCGAATAAAATGGCCTAAAACCTCTGCTCGTTGTTTTGCGGTGGATCGATTTAATATTTCCTGAACTGTCCAAAAGCTTACCTAAAGGAAAAAATATAAGAGGATTGATCACAGGGTAATTGACCTGAACTCCATCAACTCCACTTGATGTGGTCAAATTTCTCTCAGATGAAAGCAATTAGATAAAAAATTAAAGAAATTCAATGTAGTGATGTGATGATAAGAAATGAAGTAGTCAAATTTCAATCAAGATGGAAGCATTCTCATGACACTATAAAGGAATTCACCTCGGTGCTCTGGAAATTTTTTTCATAGTCACCATCTTAGATGAGGAACAGAAAAAATCCAGTCTCACATTGGGGATTTAAAGACATTAAACGATGAGAAAAACTACATGGAATCCAACTAAGTAATCACGATGATTCCTTGGGAGAACATTTAATTTAGTAATACTTACATGATTAAATCGGCGTGTGAAGGCAACAACATTTGGGGCCACTTGGAGCTTGTGCCGTTTATTCCAGGCACAGCTGGTGAGCTCGTCTGGTGCAATTGCTTTGAAGGGCACAAGGTCCAAAAGTGTCAGCTGGCCGGCAAAGTCTTCCGGTGGGACGCGCAATGCGTCAAAAACAATGGCATCAAAATCCTTGGCCGTCGTGTTGGTGGGTAAACTGTGCGACTTAGATGAGTTGCTGGGGGGAGGGGTTGGGGCATATCGTGTACACTGGTTAGAGAAGGAAGCTGAGGGAATATTGGAGAGGTTTTTGCTTTTACAAGAGGAAGGGGATGGTGCAGTGCTAGAGGGTGAGGAGGAAGTTATTAAAAAAAAAACAAAAAAGCAATTAGTAACAGCAAATCAATCTCACTGTTTTGAAAAAATTACTGCATGAAAGATGTAAGAGAAAATTTAACCTTAATATGGCTACATTATCAAGGACATAGTGATCAAAAGTAGAGAACGTTTCAATGTGATTCTTATTTGTGCTATTGGAAGAAAAAAATTAAGATTATTGTGCCAAACATTTAATATAATGTAAATGTAAATTAAGAAGTCATATTCTCGGTACCATATTTTGGCAAACAAAATCTTACATTGATCAGGATGATTTGCCAACACTATGACACAAAATAATGATCATCACTCATGATGAAAATTTTTGAAGATGATACTTTAAAAAAATGAGATAGAACAGGTGTCATTTGAGCTTTATTTGCAGCAAATTGTGGAAGAAAGAGATACAGCAATAATGCCTAAATTCTCACTCCCTAATTACCTAAGCAATGCCCAAATAAATGCAAACTAAACAATGCACTGCATCATAGATTTATTTTTAAAATATTCACATTATTGTTTCAATTTCCAATAGATAATCAAAACCTTAAAAAAGCACCAAACCTGATTACTGCCATTAAATTTCCCAATTATTACCAATCATGCCGGTTGCTATTTCCAATCATGGCTTTTCCACCAAACACTAATTAACACCATAACCAAGCAATAAAAGTATAATGAAGATGACCTGAAAAACTTCACTACTTTTCACAATTGTGGTTCATCACTACTGCCACCACCTTATTAATTAACCTTATAATTAGTTTTTGACAGGTGATTCAAATTTTACTCTGCTCTATGGTTGATGGAAAACTGCACATAGAGGTCAGGAATACCTTTTTAATCCTATGGCACTTACGATTTTCTAAGAACATCTGATTTTCTACAAACAGCAGTGCTTTGATTTGAGCCTGATGTATCACCTATATTTGAAATTGCAATCCTACGTATGTCAGAAGCTGAACACTGTTTCAAATTGGGCAAACATTCTACTAACTGAAACTCAGTAAAATTTCAATTTTTTCTAAATTAGATACTATTGTTATCATCATTTTGTCATTATCCTGAAATAATACCAAACCTTTGCTTTCATTATTGACACTGGTTATGTACAAAACAACAAAGTGAAATCATGGCAATCCTGAATGGCCATGATTCGAATTCATGGTAACATATAAATCACAGTTTTATAAATATGTCATGACATATTACTATACGACAATTGGTACTGCAAAAGAATTGCTGTTACCCACATTATAACATTCAGTTAAATTGAATTGAAAATTCAAATTAGTTTTTGGAGCAATGAATGCATTCTATCCAAACAATTACACAAAAATTATAGCACTTTGGATAATAAAACTTAATCATCATCAAAATCTCCAAATGTTATCACTTCTTTGGGTCATCCCAAACATTTTTCTCCAAATTTTTTTGTCAACCCAGCTCTGTTTCCGCTATCTGCCTCCAGTCCCATCCTCTTTTCACCAGGTTCTGTTTTACTCCATCTTTTTACCTTGTTTAAAGTTTATGACCTCAGGCTACCCTTTATGGAAGTTATGAATATTAAGAATTGAAATGAAAGAATATTGTATTTTTCCACAGGATTTAAATCCTATGGAGAAGTATGATATTCTTTCATTTCAACTATTGATAATCACCTTGTGCTTGGTCTCCCTTTCATTCACTCCCCCCTTAATTCTATTTATCGTTTAACAATTTCACATTTTGGCACTCTGCTCTTCCCCATTCACAACATATGCCCACACCATATCAACTGTTTCCTTGTAATTCTTTCTCCTAATGACCCCACCCCCTGATGACTTCATTCCTTATTTTGTCCCTTCTTGTTACCTGCTCTATGCCACTTAGGAATCTCATCTCTGCTCCCTGTTTAAGCTGTGCTGCAGCCTAATTAAGTCTTTCTTTGTACATACCATGTCTCTAATCCATCGGTCAGTTTTAGCTATAATGAAACCTTATTATACCTAAACATGACTTATGACTAAGAGATTTTTTCCATATTAATGATTTAATAAAAATACCAGATATAACTAATGCCACAATGACTATTAAAACAGTTGTAAGTGATAGCTAATTGAAGTGTACACTATTCATTTTGCAAAGTGATGCATTGACCTAAATCCCCAAAAAATACACTGGATAACTGCATTGAAAAAAGAGAATAATGGTAAGTAGAAGCAAATGAAGTTCTATATTTATATTGCTAGGCATTAATTATAACTAGCATAGAGTGGAATGAGTTTACGTTATGATTTTCATTTGATTGCATGCGATTGAAGAAAAATTGCACAATGATCAATACTCAACTAAAATATACATTGCACACAACTAACAATATCGGATACAAAATATTCATAAAAACAAAAGGAGGACACCAAATTAGGGAATATAACATGGATTACAAGGTTCAAGTTACAAAAAAACATAACCACACTTGCCTGAGCCTGAATCTTACAGTATTTTTAATATGAGATCAATCCAAAGCTTACTATCAAACTATCAACCAATTTTTTGAATCCCAAACTCCCAATTAATCAAATATACTATATCTAAATTATAACATAACATTTGGAAATAAACCTATGAGATAGTAGGTCTTAGGTAAGTTTAAAAATTGATTGGCTACAGAAGAATCAATATAACATTTTTAGTTCTACATTTTCATTTGGTACAAAAACAACAATACACTACATGGGATCCCTTGGTTTCTCAACATTTTGAACAACAATCCAGAATAAGAAAAGCTGATGTGTACAATTAGTCCAAAGTGTCTTTCCAGAAAAATTAAATATTTTTATTATGTACCACCATTTAGTATTTTGACGGCCCAGTTTCAGTAGAGACATTTTTGAAATTAGAACTTATTATTAAATCCTTTTATGAAAAGTATGACTTTTAAATGTTTTATTTTAGAAAAATGAAGTTAACTAATCTTTTGACATATTTATCAATTGTAACTTCTTTGGTTTTATCTTGAAATACATTTTGAATTTTCTCACATTAGTGCTTGCACATAAGATGGGTATATTAGGCATAGCTTTACATGCCATTGTAGATTTGTTCATCATATTTCATTTTAGAGCATAAAATTTTTTGGAAATCTTCCTGCCAACCGTTATGAAAGAAAAGACAAACATGAAAGCAAATGAGCACAATTTTCATATAATCAAGTGCCATCTTCACAACCATCCACACTGTTGGATACACAGCATTTAAAAATCCATGTTCTATAGACTCTGTGGTGATTTTGTTCCCAGGCATTTTCACCTACTTCCTCAGTACAGAGACTCGATTTTTTACAATTCCCAGTTAAGTACATTCATTATTTTATGTCTATAGTCACTCATTTTATTTACTTATCAATAAATAGGGAAAGGCATCCATCACAGTACCTAAGATTGTGATATCATTCCTCCATGAATGATATAACCAGACCTGTATAAGAAATTATCTTTTTCACATTATCTGTAAGGTGACCCTATGATCAAATAAAGTCAATGATGAGCACTGCACTTTGTTGCAGTAATGTGTCTGGTCACCTATTCCAGAAGAAATTCAGCCAATTTAGCTGACATTCTTTATTCCTCTAGCCCATTTCCAGCACACGATAGATGATACATAATGGGGCTTTTCCTTTAGTATTGTTTTGTCTTATAATCATATAAGAAGGTCTTTTGTGCCTACTGGGTGTGGCTGCAAGCAGTAAGACTCTAGTTTCACTCTTGCTTTTCTTAGTTTTGACCTACACTGATTTTGACCCTTATCTGCTATGTATCTACAGAGATGTATAATTCCATAACAAAATAAAGTTATTGATTGGCATTTCCCAGATGAGAAGATAGGATCCTATCTTTTATATGTGAGTTTAGTGCATAACTTTTGGGATATTTTACAATAACCATAGAGAAAATGTTGAGCATGGTAATGAAGAGAAAATATTTTATTTGCATCTTCCTTCTATACTAAATATGTAATACTTGTGTTGAATTCACTTTGTGGAATTTTGAATTCTCTTGACACTTCTTAACCTTTCATTATAATCTCTTCTCATCTAGTTGGAAATCCTTCACTTTGTTTTTCCATCAAAAAATCATAGAAATGACATTTGAGTGAGCTCTTCAGTTACTCTTTTTGAAGGCGCTTTAATTGCCTAACTGGTATAATTAGCATATTTCAGTTCTTCAGAACATAAGACATTCCTTTCCAAGATTGGAACATTATTTGATTTTTCTGCATCTAAAGCTATAAGTATTTTAAGTTCATATCCTGCTTCATTGGCTTTTTTGGGATTTGGAAGAAGCATTCTCCGTAACATAATCAATTCTCTCTTCTCTATCCCCAGATTCATTATGGATGGCACCAATTGGTATCATCCTTGCCCTATTCAGGAAGTAGGGTGGCATAAATAGACATTTGATGCCTAAATTAAATATTTAAAAATGGATTGGAGCAGAAATAAATGCACTTGAGAAAAAAAATTGCTTCTGCTCTGAGGGAAATTATAAAAATTCCTATTCAGGTGAATTAAATTAATGAAAAGTAAATGTCAGTAATCATAAATATAAAACGACAGGAATTAAAGTAACTGATATTGCAAAATAATGTATGCAACAGACACTCCTAATACACAATGAATTCTCCAATAATTTATAATTAAGTGATTCATAATAGATGTACTGAAATATGTGTAAAGACTTATGTTTTAAAAACTAGAAGCACTTAAATATACTATGAATGCAATTTTCAAAGGAACTCATTGTAGAAAAAATGTTGCCTTGTATCAAGGGCATTTATCTTGGCTACCTAGCATCTTACAAATTTAAGATTAACTTAAAGGTTGACTGATCAATACGACTTCAAATCAACAATATCTTACTGAATATTTTCAGAGTTCAACTGACACTATGACTTACAGAGCTACTTATATTAAACTAAAGGGTAATTTATTCCAAGGAGGAGATAAGGGGGAAATGCAAGATTTGAAAACGATCAATGAAAAAACTGGAAGCAGAGGCAAAAAGTGCATGACTTTGAAATTGAATGAAAATACATCTCATGCTAACTGCCTACTTGGTTGGAAGTTTGGACGATTGTCATTACAAAGGATAAAAAGTGCAATGTGAGTGGCACATTGTGTTAGAAGATCAGTTATGTAACTGTGCATTTGGAATAAATTTTCACTCACACTGGGAAAACATGGTGAAATTAAAGAATTTAGTGACAGCAATGAAACAAGATAATCGTTCATGATGACTCATAGTTTAAAACAAACCTTCTTAATGGAGAATAACAATATGCACCAAGATGATTGATATGATTTCCAAGAAATGAAAGACAAAAGGCAGGCAAAAAATTTCCAGATGCATAAAAGAATATTGATTTGAGGGAAGAATAAAGACGTCTGAAATGGAAAGAATTAAGTATGATAAAAACACAACTTCTAATAGAAATAATAATTAAATGAAATCATACATAAGAAAAATGTGCAATCTAATGACAGAAATGAGGTGAATCATAGTAATGATAATATGCGTACAATACTGATGTAAAAATTGACAAAGGATAACTTTAAATGTTAAAAATATGAAGTCATACATTACCTTCCTGCATATTTACCACAATGTAATTATGGAATTTTTTTATCAATAAAACTAAGCATTATTCTTTATTGCAACTACAGCCACAAACATAATAAATTCTTGATATTCTTCAACTTTCCCAAAGGTATGTTTTATTGAAATTAAAATTAACTATGTCAATTTCACCAAATCATTATAATAAACATCTTACCTACAACATGGTAATGTTACTTTATGTATCTAAAACAAACATAGCAAAATAAGTAAAAAAAATAAAGCAAGCAGAATAGTATTAACTCTGTTCTACCAAAAATACATTTATTTTGTTTTGTTCGAAGTCTTCCAGAAAATATAACCAACAGTTAACACATTCCCTCATTAAATGCCCAAAAGTTTCATAATGTTTGAGGTGTTTACTGAGACCTTCCAGTAATAGAAAGTGATTAGGGGTTGTTTCAAGTTTGTTCAGCTCTAAATTTACACCAGGAGGTAAGGTTAGTAACAGGATTTTGGACACACCTACAAACATTTCTTTATTAAAAACATCATCATCGTGGGTCATCATATCCCAGGAATTTTTAGTTTTGGCAGTTTAGAATGGCAACCGTCCAAAGCATTTAGTTCTTTGTCATTTCACCTCAGTTACTTCTTCATAACTTCTAGCATCTATGCCTATTTCAATTTTTTTCCCTTTAGCCACTTCATTACTTCTACTTTTCCACTGCTTCTGTGAAATCATGAAATTTTTGCAAATAGCAATCATGAAAAAAACTGTGTTTTCTGACCTCTACTGTTAATTGTATTATATTTAAAAATGAGCTTTCTGAATATGAAAAACTATGTCTGTACTCCATGCATGCATGTATTTAAGTGAATATGGAAAGCACCTAGTATCCGTAAGCAACCAGCCATGAAAACAGCATGTATCATAAACTAACATATTCTGTATTAAGAAAAGGCATTTATGAAAATTAGGAATAATACCATAAATGAAAATTATTAACTTGTCGATGAATATCTTTACAAATTATTTCTACTCGAATGTTTGTAGGTGTTAACAGAGGTTTAAAGTGGGGAATGGAAAGTGAGGAAGATGGGAAGAGAGAAACGCGACGCTGCCAAATTGATTTTTAAAAAGACACCCAAGAGGTTCACAGTTTTAAGTCCCATTCGACAGATGTATTCCCAATTATGGAATGCTTTTTACAGCGGCGTTTATATGAATCAATATATGGAGCAACTACTTACTTGAAATGACCACTAGAGGGACATAGATGCGCCACACAACTGCCTACTGATTCACGGCGACCCAACTCTGATCCAGGCAATGAGTAAGACTTGGCTGACTTGGTCTTATGAACTCCAATCTCATCAATTGAAGGTTCATGCTTCAAAAGTGGTACATCTTTGCCGTTGTACGATGTGGGGAAATCAAAATCATTTACTGACAGTTTCCCATTGTGACTGTCATGATTGTCCTCAAAATTCTGGCGAAAAGAAGTTTTTAACACACGGTTATTAATTGTGCGTCAAGGTTATCATTCCAATAATAATGATGTGTGTTTAAGCAAAAAAAATAAATAAAACCATGCACAAATCATGCAGTAAATCTATAGTAGGCAACTACTTACTACCTATGTTGCCCGTACACGAAAAACACAGGAAATACATGACAATCGATCCTGAATGACATTTAAAAAAGCTAAAGCTATCATGCATTTAAGGGGCAAAAAATAAACACTACCATAGTGTATTCTCAGAAGGAAAAGGCAAAATAATAAACTCACTGCTAACGAAATTAAGACGCTGTTTTCCTCACAGCTGATTGTTTTTAAGAAAACGACCGATTAACCCCGTAAATGCTTACAAGCAATGCACTGCTGCGTGTTAAATCTTTTAGCGCAAAATATGGAAACGCAAAGAGATTGTTGATTATGCGGCGGTTGTTTACGCAAGGCGTAACGCGTCACGTCAATACGCCACGGTGTCTTAATACAGTAATAATAATAATAATAAGCCTTGATACACCGAATATCCAAGCGAAAATTTGCCATGCTGCCATATAAATCAGCTTCTATTTTTGCTCGTACACAGCGACAATAAATATAAGCCATGGCCGTTTTTGCCCAGCTGCTACATTGGAGTTCATTTATTTCGAACAAAAGCGACCACCCATGTTAGTCACATGAAGATGATTAGTTATACGACAAATATATATATATATATCAAAACTAGGGATATATCTGAAATCTCACCTCGCTGATGCGCAAGGCCGCTAAGCTGTCACAAGACACGTCTCGAGGCATTTCCGAGTACCGCATCTTTGCCATATCACGCCCGCTTGCCTCCTCTCATGACATCCAGCACCTGAAACAAGTGATAGTAATAATGGTTGTAAAGCGACAATCGTTTGAAAACCGAACACAAAGTAAAATATTGTCCCCGAAGGCACATACATTAGCAATTAATTCTCAGAAAAATTGAGTAATGACGTGAAAATAAATACTAAAATTTAGCAACAATGTAAACAACGAGGGATTTGTGAATACCGCAATACAGTGGCTCTCCACAAAAGTTAATTATCGAGTGAATCTACGCGGTTTTCTGATTATTTGATCTAATACATACATACACCGTATGCACAGGTTCGTATTTCACCCTTTTCGCGAGAAAAAAATCAGTCGAAAGCAACTGATACTCCGATTTTGTGACTGCCAACTTTATAAAATCTGAAAACCGTTTGATGGGCTCCATGAAAATTGCTTAAAATAATAATATACCTTGATTGGGTCAAGATTGAGACTGGATAGTCCCTTCTTCCACCCTTGTCACAAACACAATTAATTGGTTCCTACAAATAAGGGGAGATGTAGTTTTAATATACAGAATGGACAAAGAGGATAACAGAATTGAAAACATGTAGCACGGTATGTGTGGGAAAAACGTAAGAATTCTGAATGTAAGGCTGAGATCCTTGACAAAAAAAATCCACTGGGGGTATGTCAAAAATGAGAACACCTAGTGATAGGAGTGAGACCCACAGGGTACACCAAAAATCAGCAACTACCTGTAAGATCTAATCGTAGCAGCAATTTTCAAGCCGAAGTAATCTAGCAGATAGAACTTATATTGGACGTTGAAAATGGAATTGCATAATAACCGTATAACACAGGGTAACAGCGAGGTCAAAGGACACCGACGCCTCATCACGATCATGAATGGCATAGGCAAGGTGAGAAGGCAGGGAGAGCAGTTTTATGGACGGAGTATTCTTATGACAGATTTATCTTCATTTGGTACAGAGTATTTTCATTAAGTCTATTTATTCTCATAAGTTAATCTACTATCCATCAATTGATCGCGTTTAAATTCTGATCCTGGGGTATGCAAACTTTACATTTAGCTTTGCTTTCAAATTAATTTTAAATCGACTTGCGGTTGAAGGAATGGACTCTACTTTATATTGGGTTGATTAATTTATATAAGCGAACACCATTGAGAGGTCAACTTTGCTTTGATCTTTTAGCTTTCCACAGAAAACTTCGTTTTCACTGTCTTCAAACCATCGCAAATTTCTCGAGAATATTAAATCCGTCACCCCTAAAAGAAAAACTTGCAAGTTGCGAGTGATATCATTCGCAAATTCAGGCAACTCTCCTCAGATTTGTGTGCAATTTTAACATCTCCGCCTCTCCTCGGGGAATATAACGCCTCGTATGTGTTTTAAGTCGTGATTCCGAAAACAAACACGCTTGGGTCGCGATTACCGCCAACGTAACTGGCGCATGTCCCATTTTCGGCACTTCGCTTCAATTCGACAAGCAAAGAGAGAATGACCGTCACGCGACCCTGGACATGACGCCCGACGCGCAGAAACGAGAAGAAAAAAAACAGCAAAATCGCGAGGGGAAAAAAAAAGAAGAGTGCGAACCGAATGGCGTCACGTCCATAATCTTAAAGACAACCGCGGGACTCATGAAAGGCCGCGATTATTCTTCCCGACGGCTCGAGACGCGAAATATCGCGGGCGAGCCACGGACCAATCACTCCGGAGCAGCCCGAAGGCCACGGCCGGCCGCCCGGGATGAAGAGAGACTGGCAGGTTCCGACAACAAACGCATTCATGGGTGTGAGTGCGGAAAGATAGGGAGCACATCGCCTGGTGACAGGGCCGAGGAAAACGAAGGGTAACAAAAAAAATGAACTTGGGGAGGGGTAGGGTGTTGAGTCGGAAGAAAAGGCTCGCGGAAAGAAGAAGAAATGGAACGGGGTTGGGCGGACGGCTCCACTCGAGTGGATGAGGAGGCATTGCCGCGTGTTGCGAGGAGGAGTGGCGAACGATCGCCACTCACCCAGGGAAGCGGCCGACAGAGTGATGAGCTTAGAGTGGAGATGAGGCCAAAGAAGAAGATGGGGGCCATGAGAAGAGTGAAGATGAGGTCAAAGAAAATGGGGGACATGAGAAAAGTGTATAAGAGGCCAAAGAAGATGGGTGCCATGAGAAGAGTGAAGAAGAGCCAAAGAAGAAGATGGGGGTCATGAGAAGAGTGAAGATGAGGTCAAAGAAAATGGGGGACATGAGTGTGTAGAAGAGACCAAAGAAGAAGATGGGGCCATGAGAAGAGTGAAGATGAGGCCAAAGAAGAAGATGGGGATGACATTAGCATCACACTAGACAGGAATGATGGACATATGTATATCTAATGCTAGAGTAATCAGGAGTACATAAAAAAGTAACCCTGCTTGTAATTCTCTAAAAGAATTTCAATAAAGAAACTCCTCCATCACCCCTGAGAGGGGGTGAGTGTTGGAGCATTTTTTTTAGACCCACCGCTTCCCTCTTCCCACTTCGGGAAGTGGCATCGAGCGAAAGGGTGTCTCTCTCTCTCTCTTGAGACGAGGGCCGAAAACGAACACGAGAACCAAACCCGATGACATCGTGGAAACCTGACGTGCCTGAAACCCGCAGCGACGCAAAACATCTCTCGAGGAGCGGAGATCGAAAATGCTGACGACCGACAGCTCTTCGATGGAGTGGCGAGCATTGCGGTGTTAAACGTGTTTGGCTCTCCTCTCGAGAACACTCCGAAACGGGATCGCTCTTTTCCGCTCAGTTTCCCATCGATTGTACGCGATCGCTTGCGGGTGGAAGTGTTCTCGTGAAACGCTAGAGAAGGAGGGGGATTCGATAGACAGAATGTGCGTCCTCCCACGAATTACGGGTATCAAACATGAAAACGACAACAAAAATAACTGCTTACCGACGGGAAAAATCAGGCCCTTTCGTAAAAATAAATCGTGTGGCATACGTACCAACATTTGTGAATTATTGACAAAGAACACGAAGAAAATGAGTTGCATAAATTATAATTGCCAAAAAGAAGAGGGAAGAGACATAGGAAAAAACATCTGTATGGTTAAATAAATGCAAAATATTGCATCAAGGCATAGAGAAAAACTAGAATAACAAGTTTTGAAGAATTATTCATTGAGACACTTGGAAAATGAGTTAAAGGCTTTTACTATTACAGTATGGAAAAATAACAAGTAACTCAAGTGCCAAATATTTTAAACTCCGCGTGCTACTGTCCCCGATAGCTCCAAATAAAGAAGGTTAAACGAATGATTATTACAAAGGAAATGGATAAGAAAAAAATCAATGATGATTGTTTAAACCTTCACGAAAGGAAACTTGAAAGATTACTATTCGTTCAATTATTGATCAATATGTTTTAATTTGGGGCTAACGACGGTGTTTAAGTTTGAATTCCTTTACACAGAGTTTTAAAAATCTTTTCCCCACCGTCTTCGCGATTAGTGATCAGGTGGAGGAAAGAGGAACAACACGGGCGGACGGAGGCGTTATATATGTATATTCTCCGAGGTGGTAACCTTGCTCAGAGACGCTTGGGCACGACCAGGTTTACGGTGTCTAATAACAGACTCGGGAAGATTGGTACACGGCCAAGGCGACACGGCGAAATTTTAGAAACGACAATGGCACCCTAAAACTTGGTTCGACGTGGTGCCAATAATAGAGTGTTTAAAAAGCTCGCTAAGTGGCGTGGAAAACGGGAATCGTCGCGTCCCAAAATTGGACCTCGCGAATGCTCCGTTTCTATGGACGCGGGCGACTGGAAGAGATGGAGAGACGATGGGATCCCGAGCTTTCGCATTCCAATAGATGGCCATGGTCTCTCTCACCTTCTACCCGATCACCCAGGGAACTTCCTCAACTTGAAACTGACTAAAGGAATTGGCTAAACTTCAAAAATGACGTTTAGCCATTTCTTTTTGGTTCACACCATTCCGACTGAGAGTTATATAAGCCAAGTCTACGTAAAACCACGGCAACAGAGGAGAAAGGGGAAATAACACAACAAGTATGACGGTAGAAGTATCTAAAGAAATGTCAACTGATAGAAAAACTAAGACACTGTTAACGCAGTTTCTTATTTAGAAAGCCGTTAGTTTTCTCTCGTAGATTTCTAAACAAATACAAAGAAAAACAAAATTCTTCTATCTTTTATTGGATTAGAATAGTAATGCTTAATTTGAATCTAAAATATCGATATGAATGCGAATTCACGTAAACCAGCGAGAGTTTTCAAGAGTGAAGTGGTTCCACCCTGAAGACGCTCACTGCAACTTGGAAGGGACATTGGGCTAAAAAAAAACTCAATCAGGCTGTTTTCTTCCAACGCTTTGTCAAGACAAAATTGTTGCTGATATTAGGTCCGAGCTCAGTCAAATGAATCATGTTTAAAAGTAAAGAAAATTATTCGCGAGGTGACCAGACTATAATGAGTACTACACGGGGAATTAAACTGACAAATTACCCCAGCTGAATGGGTGCGCAGAACTATTGACTCGAACACAACTCGATTTATTTTCATAAGCCAAGCAATTGTACAAATGATCCACATGGGACTTCATAAAAACGTTAGAATAGCTCGCGAATTTCTATGTACTTTTGGATTACGCACTTGCGACCGAGTGAGGCAGAAAAAAGTCTCCACATGTTCACAATTTGTGCTAATTACATTAAATAATCACAATATAAACTTTAATCTATTGAAAGAAGTGTCTCCGTGTTTAACATTACACAAAAACCGGCGAGCGGAGATTGTTATCAATTGATCATCATTGGAAAATGCCTTGTTTAAACGGCCTTTAATATGTGCATAACTAATACACATTTTAACCTCGTTCAAAAACGGAATTAAAAATTTTCTTTTGCTTATTTATCACACTAAACATCACATGCTTTCGTCTATGGCCAAAATGAGCAACTCAATATTCAGTTCATTCAACCAATTTCTGTTATAATTAATCGCATAATCTTTAAGTGTGACAAGAGCTTCTACAATAATTAATCTTTTGCTTCGCCAACAATTTAGGATTAATGCCAGTAACGACTCCTCGATGAAACACTACACTACACTGCAAGATGTATAACTCTAGACGATTCATTTATTTTATCATAATTTCACAAATAAAATTATGAATCTCATTAAAAAATTCATGCATTTTTGGGAAAAATATTTCAAAAAAACGCATGAATCATTAAAATCATCAAGCAGCGGCATAATTAAAAAACCAAAATTGAAAATTTATTAACTCACTTTCCAAATATATCCTAACGGAAGCACTTACGACCCTGTTGCAATATCACATGGGTACAGCGAAGTTTATGGCTACTTTTAATGACACGTTTACATGAGGAATTAATGGATCCGCCCGGGGAAACTGATCGCTGATAGTAAAACGCTTCGTGGCGTTCTCTATTCTTTTTTTATTTTCGCATGCAGACTTCCGATAATACAATAACTCTTTCAATATTGAACGAGGTGCCACGAATATTGCCACCGAGTGATATGGAACGAAAAATTAAGTAAGCGCTTCCATTAACCGTCTACCCGACGAGAGGCGATCGTATCTCTACTAATTTACTCTCGTCAATCTCACCCCGTCACTCAATGGCATGCCACGTCTTAACTAATTTCCTCCCGCCCCCTCCCCTACGTCCACACTTCCGCCCCCGAGAACTCATTTCCACCCTCAGGTGCGTGGCTAAGTGCCCCTGGGGCGAAAGTGACCGCCTACATTACTTCACCCCTCACCCACCCTCTCTCCCCTCACACCCCGAAATGAAAAGTAAAAACCCCATCTCTTGACGGCGCAACCCTCCTTCCCGGGATACCTCGCCTTTCCCACAAACCTCCGCCCACCACCCGGGATTTCATTTCCTCGGCCTCGCGGAGTCTAATGAGACATCAGCGCAGGCGGAAGCAGCGCATGCGCGGTTCGTACCGATGGAATCCTGTTTAGGAGAAAAGTTTCTAATCGATACCCTTAGACAGCCCATGGTATAACGATCGTCGATCTCGGCGATATCGAAAACGCGGTGAATTACCGACACCTATTCTCTGACGCAAGGGTTTTCCAATCTTCGCGGAGATACTGGAAACTTGTCCAGAGAGCACGTCGAATAGAGAGTAAATACGTATATTATGTTACGGAGTCATTCCGAAACTAGGTTACCGTAAGCTAAATAAAAAAATGAAGCTATTATTAAAACTAATTTGGAGTCTAAACTTTTTACAATCTACGATATGAAGATTTTCATGAAACTTTATAATTTATTTGTCATTTATTCCAGGCAAATAACTCCTGGTTGGTTTCTCAGGAGATTTAATTACAGAACGACTTGTTTCGTCAAATAGCTGACATCTTCAGGTACATCTATGATGAGCCATGTATTCTCCACTTCTAGGCTTCCAAGCCTTCCTCCCAGTAAGACCAACCAGAACCCCCTCCTGACTGTTGCCTAGACATTGAAAATCGTTCTGTATAAATGTACCTGATGATGACAACTATTTGAAGAAACCGATCGGGCTATAATAAAATCTCATGTGAAACTGAAAATGGTTTATTTACCTATCAGCATAACGTGGTTCCACCAAGTTGGGCCTGAATCGATTAATGATTTGTTATTAATGTTAGATAGCAGTTACCGGATAATTTACTAAAATCCGGGGGGTATATATGTATACCAAATTGTTTGAGATGCCCTGATCTAAGGACACAAAATGGACGTCTAACCAGTTTTCGATTACCGAGATGCCAATGTGAAAATGATGGTGAAAGAAAGGTGGGGGAGGTGTGGGAGGCAATCCTTCCTGATACAAAAAGAGTGGGTGAAAGGGAGACTTCGGAGAAGAGAAAGGAATTCGAATTTACGAGCGACACCGATACGGGAATTAACAGATCCCGCGCATGACAATGCGAGAGCGAAAAATGTCGAGGGGTGTGGAGATGGCCGAGCATGGTGGGGCTTCGCAAAGGGGAACGAGGATGGGAACCCCTATAAAGATGCAAAGCGAACAAACGAGACTCACGACAAGACTTTCAAGAGTGTAAGGGAAACCAAAATTTACCTGCGACGCATGCGGAGCGAAGGGGGCTACACGCCGGATTGGCGGATTGCACCGCGGGGGGATCAGATTGGAGAGACTTGAATCCGAAACCAATGGATCGGCCAATCTCCTCTCTCTTCTCACAGAATTCGCCATCGCAACCACAGCAGCGTTAGCGCAAAACAAATTTGCGATCGAAAAAAAAATACTAGAGTCAGACCGCTTAGAAATGGTCCTTCTCGGTGAACGGTGGGTGGAGCAAGGATTACCTACCGCCCCTCCCGACCTTACTCTTTATTCTCAAATTCAAACACTGGAGGGGAGGCAAACACTGTTGCCAGTTGCCAGTTCCGCACACCGGCGGGGGGAAATTAATATAACGTATAAATATTACTAAAATTCTTTTAGCGCGCAAAACCGAGACAGTGAACCGAAACGACAAGAGCTGGCAACTACGATGACGTGACGCTGGTAGGGGAGGCACGGTAGGGGAAGGAAGGAGCCCGGGTAGTAGGGGTAGCCGAGGACAGAGAGGGGGTGCGCAGAAATTGTCACGCAGGACAATTTCATTGCGGTCGGACTCAAATAAAAGTACGCTTTCCTTTTTCACTTAATAATCACTATTCATTCACTAATATTTTCTCCTTATTGTAGCATCCTCAGGTGTGACTAGGTAAGAAGCTACCTTTAGGTTACACTGCGGAAAAACTAGTATTGAAGAAACACATAGTAAATAATTAGTGGATAAACAAATTATATATGTTTTTTCTTACCAAATTAGCAGGTTGTTCTAAAGTCGGATTTATACTTCAGTTTTTAGAGTTATCAGGTATCTCTAGGTTGTTTAGTATGACATGAGGTTCAAATGCAAACACCTTATCATTATCAATACTGGTTCTTAAGGAATATTCCTTTAGAAAGTCTTTACAGCCTGGTCATTATCATCGAGAGAAAATAAAATAAGTATAAAACTACACTACGTCAGCTTATACAACTTCTTCCTAATATATTTATACTGATATATAAAGGCTCGGTGGCGTTTCCAGGAGGGTGATTTCATTCAGCTGGAATTCTATTACAAAAAGAATACTTTGTTGCATCTCATTTTTTAATAAACAAATTTATTTTCCATTTTAATCGCCTCCATTGTTGGTAGTAGCACCCGTATTGAGTTTTCACTTTCACTTCCTAAAATGCGGCCTTTCCCGTTTACATATCATAGATATGGATAACCGGAATAGGTATTTACCTTCTCTTCCGTAAACACTCCCAGCCAAGTTTTCTGATCACCGCCGTAACACTGTTCTTTCTCCGATATTTTTTATCCAAAAATCTTGCTACTATTCTCTGAACTTTCTTCTTTTTTGATCGTAAGTTATTGTTATAGGGATCCCACAAGGTATTCCCATATTCCAAATATGACCAGGCTAAAGTAAAATACATTCTATACTTCTTGGGTCCATAACAGTATTTTAAGGGTCTTTTAACAAATTTAAGAGTAACACGGACCTTAGTTACTATAGTTTCGATTTGATCGTTCCACACGAGACCTGGTTAGACAGGTGGGTAGCGTGCCCGCCTGCCAACCCTAAGGTCGCGGGTTCGAGTCCCGACATGGGTGTTTTTAATTGAGAATGTAAAAGGTTAAATGTAAGAGAGGAACTTACGGTCCTGATTTCGCCTGAACAATGAAGACTAGGGTCATTTGAAAGACGTAAACTCAGACACTTGCATTTCTTTTTGGCGACGGTGCATCAGTCCGACCTATGTTACTATCATATTTTAGGAAATTATTAGTTAACTTTTCAAACAGTTCGTTTGTATTTCGTCACCTATTTTCCATGCGTGAACTCTGTCAAAATCATTTTGCGACGATCTACAATACTCTACATATTTAACCACTCTTCATAATACTTCATCATGCGCAAATAGTGGAATGTTGCTGTGATGTTACATCATGCTGAATATTTATAAACATTATAAAGAATATCGGTGTCACTTCGCTACCCTGGAATATTTCAGAATGTACAATAATTATGTCTGACATTTGATTCCTCATTCATACTTTTTGTTTCCTATCCACAAGTACTGCTATTATCCAGTCCACAACTCTTTGATCTAAATCCATAAGACTTAGTTTTCGTAGCAGTAATTATTGGTTTGCCATGTCACAAGCAATGACTACGTCCTCCATTTGCTCTTCATAATCATAACCGTAAATTTTGGTCCTAAAAAACTATCATTTGAGTGTCACACCAATATCAATTCTTTAAACCATGTCAACAGGCGTTTATCCAGTTATATACATTATAGAAGACCTTGATACAATCTGTTTTTTGATTTTTTCAAACATTTTAAAACGACGCTATTCGAGCAGTCCTTTCGTCTGTAGTTTTTAACAGGCACTATTTTTCCAATTTTATGAGCAGGCATTGAAGTTGACACTCCAGTCCAGTCACAAGGTCTGTCTTCATTATAAATTAAAGTGGTGAATAATCGTTTTATATAGAGCACTGTTTCTATGTATTCGGTCTTCAAATCCAGCCTAATTCACATCTGAGTTTCTTAATTCCTTTATACATACCGTTAAAATCTGTCGTGGTTGGGGTTGACTTACAGTTCGCTAACTCTCCTGAAATCCGTCAGAAATTGTGCTAACTGAAATTTTATGTGACTTAAAATATACATTACCGAATAATTTCTGAAACTCTTTTTCTTTGTCCGCATTATATGTTAATACGAATACGTTATTTGTTAGGATGGTTTACATCGCATACCTACGGGTCTTCATTTTCCTCTCACGTTTATAAAAATCGTTCGAGTTACCATGTCTTTTTTTTCAAAAGTCATTGCAAGTGATACTCTTCTTGTAAGTTAAAATTTGAATGAAAAGCTTTTTAAATTAATTTAACAGATGGTTATTAGGGAATCAAGTAAATTCCACGTTGGTATTGAAGGGAAATCTGACTGATTAAGATATGTTTTTGATACTCAGGTTACATTTGCCCAGCTTCAGCTTATTTTTTGGCGCTAATGACCTTGATATCGATGGGCACACAATTCAAAAGTACTCTCTTACTTACTTACATTATACAATTCATCTCATTTCCTCGTTACTTCTCTGTAATTTCTACCACGTATTACTGTGTTCAATTTCCTATTATTTTCCCTACCCGTTCCTAGCATATCCACTATTCTACCCTCCATTACAGACTTGTAACGCCCCATCGCCTCTGATTATCCCTTCCATATAACTTTCCTGCCTTCTTTGGATTACACAAAGCAATCACCTCTCCTTCTACCATTCTCAGAACTTCTTCATTCGTTTTCCTCTCCGTTCATCTCACCTTCTCCATCCGTCGACAAACTAACATCTCTCAAAAGCCTCCAATCTATGCTCATCATCCTTCCTCATGGAACAGTTTTCGGATCCCTGTAATAATGCTACGCTCCGTATTAGGGTTTTCAATATTTTTTTCTTCAATTCTCACGTGTTGCTTGAGTGGTAATTTTCCGAGAGAGTTTATAAAATATTATGATATACATTTCAAAATATTTTCCTGTGAGCTTTTTCTCCAATTCATTCTTTGGCACGATGTATTTGTAATTTTGATGACCTAGACATTTTCTCTCCAAAAAATCCAGCATGGTGAACACCGCAGGTGATTGTGCCACGGGTTTCTCTCATTGAACACTCAATTTTGACTTCCCCCCCCCGGATGAATGTCGCAGCTAAATCCGTGGAAAACGAACTAATGGCCGGTATAGTCGATTACGTAACTTATTATTTTCCATTTACTAAATCGCACAATAAAATTCCCAAGGAAAATTTAATTCTTCCGGAAGGGATGTTTTCACTTAACGAAACAAGAACATGCAAGGCCACATCAATAATCCTATCAAATTTCATCCCAGAATTCGGCATAAAATTCACCAATAATAAATTAGGAAAGACTGACTGCACGAATGCTCGTAAACTTTTCTCATAAGACCTTCAATTTAAAGAAAAATACTCTTTTCAAATAGTCGTAGAAGATATACAATGAACGTGACTATTTTTTTTTATTTTTGCTCATATCCGTTCTATAGCCAGACAAGAATCTTTTTATCAACTGAATAACAAAAATATCTCACATGAGAGCTCTGTTTTCTGTTTTTTTCCTCTACTCATTATCTGTTATGTTGCAGGCAAATGAAATTAAAAAAAGATCAGTTTTTTATATTTAAGAAGCATTAATATTTTATTTGTGGATTTACTCAATTGAATCTTATGTGTATCAAATTATCTGCGAAATGACTCCTCAGGATTTTTAAATATGGGCTATCATAAATTATGGATAACACACTTATCACCTTACCAGATAAGAGGAATGCTTGTGGCTGCTTTTTTATATTTTGTCGATGGGTCTATGCTGGAGGAAAAACATGTGTATATGATAAAGCAGTATAATAAAAATTTGTCTTTATTATGCCGATATTAGGACCATTCGGTCGTCTCTTACCGTTAAGTATTAGGAAAATTACAATTTGAAAACAACCATGCCCGAGCGGGACTGGAACCCGCGACCTTAAGGTTATAAGGCGGACATTCTACCCACCAGTCCAACCCGGCCGTCCAAAGGGTATATGTATATATAAATCTATATATATATATATATAATATAGGTATGAGGGATTGCTGTTCTTCCGAAAATGGTTAATCAGGAAGAAATAATATAGAATAGCGTAAAAGGAAACGTTAGAGATTGATGATGGGGTCAGAACGTAATATATTCATTGCTTTAGATTTCCATCCGACTTTAAGATACCTATATAGAACCATAGACTAAATAATAGTACTAATAGTATTCTTTAGTCTATGATAGAACCTAACAGTCGAGGATCCTAGTCCAGTAAGCTAGCAAATGGAACGGATAGTTAAGAGTAGAATCAAGTTTCATTTTTTTTTTTAGTTTTTGGGTGCCTATATGTGTATGTTTCGCCAAGTAGTATAATTTAAGTACAAGCATGTGATCATAGAAAAAAGATATTATATACACATTATATATATTATACAATTCCTCGCATCCCCATTGTTTTTGGACATTCTTCTTAGCAACAGCTTACCCATAGGGATGGTGCTGAGGAAACCTATAAATATATATACTGAATCCTTGAAAGCGCTCTTAAGACGAGAGGAAGACAAACATTAACCCAGAGAAACAAAAGAAAATAATGCCCGAGGAGAAGATTTTGGGATGGAGATGTTTCGATGGGGTCCAGGGGAGGGGGGAGATTGATCGCAAGGAAATGAGATATTTGAGGATATATATATATGTATATACTGCGTGAGTCAAGACATCAAAGCAAACATGTGGGCCGCGAGGCAGAGATGAAGATGGATGGGGGTCCACGGGATGATAATGGAGGCGGCGGTGGGTTACTTGGAAGATGCCCCCCCAAAAAAATTGAGGGGGATGGAGGGGGGAAATGATAACTCGGGCGGGGGATGCGGCGGTAGGTAGGCGGAAGGGACGTCGAGTTTCACGGCGAGAATAATCACGCGTGGTAACCTCCCCTTTAAGAAGATCCTCCCCGCATACAATATATTTCACAGCAATTACTGCTTTCATTCAAACCTCTCCTTTATGTGCCCTCAAAAAAAAAAGAAACTCTGCAGTCCTGTATTTTTACACCAACCATAATAGATAGTTTGTGATTTCGCCTAGAAACATAGAATACGAGTGAGTAATGACTCTTAGGAAAACTATGTTTTGTGCCTTCTACAACTTATTACCATTTATAAAAAATGGGACGCCGCATGAATTACGGCGAACTTCTGGAACGCAGGTATGCGGGGCGAACAATTACTGTAAAAAGCTTCTAGTGGCGTCAGAAAGCTTTTATTTATTGTTATAATCTTTCCAGCGGCATAATGGTTACAGAGATGATAGCCGTGAATCACAATATGTGCAGATACTACAGGTGTGATAAGGTATAAGCGTTCCATAGAAGGAAATATTTTGTTATTACTTCAAATTCAAATTAATTATTAAATTATTTTAAATTTTTATTAGACTTAATATATTCATTGCATTAGATTGCCATCCGACTTTGAGATTCCTATATATAACCAAAGACTAAATAATACTACTAATAGTATTCTTAATTCTAAGATAGAATCCAACAGTCGAGGATCCTAATCCAGTAAATTATTAAACACTACTAGATTCGGTATACTAAAGCAATTTTAAGTGAGATTTCGTAAAGTTAACCAAAGACATTACCTTGCCTGTTCCATCCCCGTGTCCTCTCCCACGCCCCACACGTAAATAACCCTCCTGAAATCCATTACATTCCGCAAATAATAGTAAATATGGAAAGGGATGGGAATACATAGAAGGACGAACACAAAGTGTGGCATAAGATATGGATGGAAACCGACAAATTCATATTAGAAAAAAAATTTGTCCTCAGCCGGGACTTGAACCCGGACTTCCCTGTTGCCGGTCGGGCGTGATGACCATTGCACCACCGAGAACTCCTCCTTCACACATGAATTTGAAGACCTCATATATCCAGCTATTGCCATTTCGGCTTTGTCGCCAACAGATGGCGTATTCATACCAATGTAGAAGAAGGAACACACAAGGGAAGATAGGAAAGGAACATTTTTAACAGACATACGAATTTTGAAAGAGTTACAGTGTGTTTCGTGGCACGCATAGCCGTAAGTAGGAAATTGAGCCCTTTAGGCCATATACTCATTCATACAGAAGTAACCTCCATCTGGCGAAAATACAACATTCAAATTATAGTAAATTAGGAAAGGAATAGGAACACGTAAAAGAAAGAACACAAAATGTGGTAGAAAATATGGATGGAAACTGACAAATTCATATAAGTAAAAAAGTTGTGTCCTCAGCCGGGACTCGAACCCGGACTTTCCTATTGCCGGTCGGGCGTGCTTTAACCAAATACACCACAGAGAACTGCCTCCTCACACTATATTTAGTCGTTTTATTATATTCAACTTTTCACCAGAACGGCTTGGTCCGTCTAGAGTTAGCGTTCGGTTTGCTGAGATTCATACCACTGTCGAAGAATGGACAAACACAAGGCAAGATAGGAAAGGAACATTTTTAACAGACATCCGAATTTGAAAGAGGTGCAGTGCGTTTCGAAGCACCCATAGCCGAAGTAGGAAATGGAGTCCGTTGGGACATACACACATTCAAACAGAAACAACCGCCATTTGATAAAAATGCGACATACAAAAAACAGGACATAAGGAAAGGGATAGGAACACAAAAAATAAGGAACACAAAATATGGTAGAAAGTATGGACGGAAACCGACAAATTCATATGAGTAAAAAGTTGTGTTTGTGTGAAACCGGACTTTCCAAATGCCGGTAGGGCGCGCTAACTCTGCTTTCCATTTTCTTTTTCGGGGATCTTTCTTTTAAGATGTGAACCCAGTAATGAATCAATATCTTAAGTTTTTCATTCAACCCATTTTAACATGGTTCTGACCAAAATAACACCCAGTCCAACAAAACGCTGGCAGTAACCGCCATTAACTTCAGCAAATATCCCCTGAATGTAAGCTACGCTATTCCTTCTTATTCCGATATAAAATGGTACATAAGTTTTTGCGAATTCGCTTCTTTTATTCAATTGCGAATTGAAAAAGGTTGGTCCGATATTTTGCCTCCTGCCTTTTCCAACCAGATTTGAACCCTCCAAACTTATTAGTATTTCATTTCTTGCTGCATGTCATTTGTGTATAAAACATTGTTTCGATGTACTTCTT
>WURS02000015.1:11029278-11039286 GCA_011762765.2 Rhinocypha anisoptera | reverse complement strand
GACTTTGTGGTTTTATGCCACAGAATTTCCTGGGGAATAACCAAACAACTTATCTTGGAATCTATGCTCCAGTCTGTCATTTCCTGGTGCTATTTTGTCCTTATAGCAGATCGGAATAAAAGAACATATGGAGCTACAAGCTAGATTTGTAGACAATGCAGGAAATGCCTGTCTTTTTAACCTGTCTTTTGCACTACTGTTCTGGAATAGTTCTTACTTAAACTATTATTATTACTATTTTTTGCAATTAAATGACAATTATAATCAAATGCATGTTCAGATTTGGATACATTTTAGTTTTTTAACATCCACTAACCTGGCCATTGAAGTTTTTAGTGAGAAAATTTTTGCCCATCACTTTCGTAATTTGACTTGCCTATGAATAAAACCCAGCCCAGCAACCAAGTTTGTATACGAACCAAACTCGTATATTCCCCACTACTTTGGACACCACGAAACTAGTGACATCTGGCCGCCGTGTCCAGTACTACTTTGAAATGCATTACACCCTTTAATATGGGATATAGCCCTCTATATATATACCTTACTCCATAACAGTACCCAGAACAATGCTCAGGATGAAGGCAGAGACCTTGTGATAGGATGCTGTCACAATTGGAACCCTGTCAGCTATCCATTTCGTTTTGGTCTACCATGACCAGTATATTTTTAGCAGAATTTGATTTTCTGTTTAGTTTAGTCAAAAAATATAGGATATGAATCTCCAGAACCAGCCACTATCAAGGTGGTAGAGAATAAATTTATGAAAATGGCATGCCTAATGCCATGATATTTCTATTCATTCTTTACAAGTTTTACCACAAGAATTTCAGCAGCATTAAGAAATATTTTGAAGTGACAGAGAAACAATGATAAGGCAAAATAGTGACATTTAAAGATTGGGCAGGGGTTTTTGCCAGAGATTTACAAATACCCTGATGATACTGCGACGAGTCAGACAGCTGGTTGATAGATAAAAATATTTTATTTGCAGTGGCAATAGTTATAATGGCCAAGATATAGCATAGCATTATATGATATACGGTAGGTCACATAATTAAGATTGCTTAGCATTTTTTTATCAAAATTATCCAATATCTGATCTTCACATGATATATTACAAAACACTAAATATCAAGATCCCCTAGTGTTACATGAAATCAAGATTCTACTGTAAAAAATGTACTTAATATAAATAACAAGAATATTATATAGTACTGACCTCTGTATGGAAGGAAGATAAATTCAGTCTTTGGGTCACTTGTTCCTTGCAGGCAGATGCAGAAACCATCCTTGTCTCCATCCCTGCGTAAACCTAGGTCACTGGGACATCCAAGCTGGTCATGGTGGGTTTTTCCACGCGCAGCAAAATGCATCATCTGGCACTGTCACATCAGAAGTCCAGCCCATAGCTCCTAGAATTAAAAAAATAGAGAGTTGACAGTGCCCATGTTGTAAAATCATAAGATCAATAAGACCTTTAAAAATACCTAGGTTTAGGGAACCTTAAGTCTCATTATGTCCTCTGAGAGCCAACTCAAATGCCCCACAAAATCTAATGCAATCTATAATTTTTGAAAAACATCTATTTTTCTTAATCTTATCATTTGTCTCCTGTATTTGTTTACGATAAGCACTGTCCAGTTGAGTTGAAATAAAAATGTGGCCTACATCAGCAAGTTTGAGGCAATTCATTATATGAACTTTACTTTCTGAATGCCGTTTCATACTGTTCCGCAAATTCCCAAAGTCGGTCACCCCATTTTTGCTCCATGACTGTTGCCCACCGAATAAAACACACAGGAAACAGAAAAAAGAATTGAATTCCTTTTCTCAAAACCACACAGCCACTTTGATTCTTTGTATATTTTTTCATTGAAATGTCTCGTACAGGTTGATTTGCTGGACTAACTAATGAACAAAATTAGACGTATAAGGCTTTAAATTAAAGGTCTCTTAATTATCTACAACTTTTGAATTAAACTTTTTTCTCTACAACCATTAAATTTCTAGGTTATAAAAACTGTTTTTTTACACCTTTAAACCACCGAGGCTCAAAAACCATCATAGTTCAACCGTAACAAACATATCATATCATCTTGTATCTCCCTCTACAAAGCTGCATAGGTCTCGTGCTGCTTTTTTGAATAAGGGCACAAATGTCTCTATTGATTGGACTAATCCTCTTTCTTCTGATTATGTTGCCACGAAGATACTATACATTGGCTCTTCATCATAAATAAATGAGCAGTAAGTGATTCACGGACGCGATGTTACATTGAAATGAACGTTGGAATTCCACAAACCTCGTGCACACACACACGTGCAATATCACCTCATTCCACGAATAAAGTTAAAAATAATTTTAATAATTACGTGCCTACCTGCTTTCTTAAGCACAGTAAAACCTTAATAAATTGCATAAAACATGATATAATATGCGTAAAAATTATATATTCAAGTCACATTATAGTACCTTAGCCTCTTACAGGGAGATTAAAAAAGTCTTCAAAAGTTTAATACTTATACTTTAAAGTTGAATACTTATAATATTTCAAATTAATACGTACCCTCACTCCAAGATAAGTGTCTTTTGATGAAACGCAGTGATGTCTCTTCACACTGGAGTAAATTATAACACGAAAAGCGACACAGAAACACATGCGGATATACGGCCATTGCTCCGAATCGCACCACAACATCGAAATTCACGATTATGGCAGAAGTCCACTGCTACAAGCTATAACAATGAGTGAAATAAATGGTTAAATTATTATTCGAGAACGCAAAATTGCTCAGTAAAAATATGTGAATTTTTTAAAGCATAGTATTTTTAAGCGCAGGACAGGTAAATAAAAAATCATTTATTCATATAGGTGCAAATGGTAATCGATAGTTCTTTCGATTTAAACCTTGTATCGTTATAATTTACAGTTGACGACTGATATTGCGAGGTAACTGAGTACATACAATGTTTCTCCAAAACAAAAACATTTCTTATAATTGAAGCCTCTTGTGTGCATTCTGACCTTTTTTCTTCAATTGGGGCAAGTAGTACAGTGAAATTTATTCGTTAATACATACGTTTTTATGCATAAGGTCCCCAATATATTTGCTTAAGGGTTTTGGCGTTGTGTAACTTATTACTTCGCTATGATATAAGCCATATTTTTGACAAAAGTCATCAAAATATTGTAGATATAACTATTGTATTTGTCAAAAACATTTCACAATGCCAAAAGTAGTGTCTCGTAGTATTGTTTGTTCAGACACCAGGGATAAGGAAGAATACAGAGAAGAGAGACCCCTGCACCTTTATTATTGCCTTTGTGGACACATGACTTTGATTTTAGGTAGGAACAATGCATTTGAATGGTTTCTTATTATTTACATTTGAATAATTTATTGATATAAATTCTTTCTCAGACTGTCACATAGAAAAGCTGCCTCTTCGTAGAAGGGATGGTGCCAGAGTAATTGACGGAAGTAAACATGCTCATAAAGTTACCTGTGAACCAGATGAAACTGTTTATATAAAAAGACCAGAAGGGATAGAACGACAGTATCGAATGAAATGCCGAAAGTAATATCTGCTTTCTGATAAAATGTGTGCATCTCTAATGAAATAAGTTATTTCTTAGAGATATATAAGTTGATGTTTCTTGGTTGTTTTCTTTCGTTTCAGGTGCGAACTGCTGTTATATTACAAGCATGATCGCCATAGTAATGTCATCTTCATAGTTAAAGGAGCTTTGAAAAGTTCTGGGGAGGGAGCAACAGATATTTACAACCAAGTAGCTGTTGAGAAACCTAAGAAGATCATGGTCACTAAACATACGAAAAATATGGGTAAATTTAGCTCTGTTACTGTATCAACTATAGATGAAGAAGAAGACGAAATCGAAGCGGTAAGTTTTTTTTGCATTAAGTGGTCATTTAAGGTAAATTAATGTTATAATACTATTTTAATAATTGCCAGTCCTAGTGTCGCCAGATTGCAATTACCTCTGCAATATGGGAACTTGGGGTGTAACCTTTTTGGGGAAAATCATATATTTAATTGGTTTTCACTTAATAAATTTTATTAACTTGTTTAAGTATTTGCATGTGACAGGTGCTAAGATAAACTCCTATATCATGAAGCATGTTTGTTAAGTAAATAATAACCGTAGAAATGCATTCATTTTTATGAAAGTACCACAACTTGCTAGAAATTACATTGCTCAATTCATATGAAAACCATTTAGTTATTGCCAAAGAAATTATATTGAAAAAAAATGACAGGTTTGTTGCACACACTGTAAATCTGACTGAGAATAATTCATTGGGGTCAGTGCTCATGGAATAGAGAAACCAAGTAATGTTATATAGTTGATTGAAGAGGCCTTGACATTGTTTATCTGCTAAGAATAAAAAACCCTTTGCTCTCCACTTAAAAACTGCTAATTGGTTTTTATTCTTAGAAACAAGAAATATTATACCTACTTCACGTTATATCTGCCAACCAGCCTGTTACAAAGTACTATAACCTCATTTTTGCATTTGTAACTCGACGCTTGATATGCTGCATCCAAAACTATCTATTGATGCTGATAATTTATTAATTCCCTTCTCCACTAGTATATCTGTAGCTTGGATTGAAAATGATGTTTGGTTTTCAAGTATAATTTCACTTTCATGAAAGGGTATTAGAACAACATGATGTTTTATAAGATAAGTGCAAAGTGTATAGGTTTCATAAATTAAAACATTAAAAATAGTTTAAAATTAAAAGGTTATTGAATTTAGGTTATACATAAACACCATCTAACCTCCTGTGCATTGTGGAGGATTCAATCTCAGGCTTCATTTGGGGAAATGTATCCATTGAGGAAAATAAGTGGTATACTTTATAAATTCCACAGAATGAGTCAGTTGATGCCTTAACCTTGTGGAATTCTATCATGATGAGGGGGTAGAATAAATACTTGGCCGTTCAACAGTATGTATAATATATTTCAACTAGTTTCGCTAATATATTAGTATCATTAGGAAATAAAAATTAGGAACTTGATATTTATATATACTGTGGAACTGCCAGGTATTTATTCTATCCCCTCATCCATTCCACAGAAAGATTTTATTCAATATGGCTTAAGTTTTGACAGATGAGGTCATTTTCCTCCTTAAGATGACAGTATTTGTTAGCCCCTATGACAAATGGAATAAAACTCATTTTTTAGCTATGGTTGAATTTTTAAAAGGTTGGATACTAGGGTCTCAGGTACCAGAAAAAAAGGATTGAATATTAAAGGGAACTCATTTTCTTTTCAGAGGGAAGTTGCTGATTCATATGCAAACAATGCCAGAATAATTGAAAAGCAATTGGAGAGGAAAGGTGTGACAAAGCGCAAGCAAGTGGAATTGCAGACGCAAGCCGAGATGGATGCCCAACGCAACAGGGTTCGGGGAACTTTGATTGATAAGTGAAATGCAGAAACCATTCTTAAATTACCATGAACTGAAGCATCATGTTTATTTACAACATACATCATTCCATCAAACACACAAAATAGAAGCCATTGCAATAATGTATACAAAAATAAAAATTTTGTCATCAATTCAAGTGAGTTTTTTTTATCAGCAGAGAAAATTTAGTCATGTTAAAGTTTGTTCTCCAGTTGAATTCTTGCAGGTTGTCAGCCTTAAGGTACATTTATTATGGCATTTTTTTGTAATCACATAGAATGACAATGTCTCTGTGAACTGAAGA
The DNA here is from genome assembly GCA_011762765.2 of Rhinocypha anisoptera. NCBI lineage: Eukaryota > Metazoa > Arthropoda > Insecta > Odonata > Chlorocyphidae > Rhinocypha > Rhinocypha anisoptera. The sequence goes on along the minus strand of WURS02000015.1, from coordinate 11,033,534 downwards.
AACATTAAGCACAAAATAAATAGTCTGGATTGTGCTGAGACTGTGCTCTGAGCATCATTCAGTTTTGCACTGTATAAGAAATTGCAATATAAGAAATCAACCAAGCTGCATTTAATGCATTTCATACTTGGCAAAAAATAATTTCACAGAAATCAGTTTTCAGTCATGACTTGACTTTTTATTATTAACTCTGATTTCATGTAGAATGAAAAGTTTTGCTGATACCTGTTTCAAATTTGTCCTGACGAATACCTCAGTTCAAAGAATGAAATCTGGTGACATCAAGATTTTAAACTAGTATTTATGTATAGGATGACATGTAGCCTTAGTTAATCTTTAGTAATTTGCTGAAAATGAAATTCCCAAGTCATAAACATCAGGAATATTAAGGTACATAATTCTGAAACAATATTACCAAATGGCATACAACTATTGTCACACACACACTTTCTAATAATAATGCTGATTGAAGGTATTACAGACTAGCCAAGCAGAGTGAAAAGCATATAAAGACACAATGAACTTTGTGCTCACTTACTGTACATGTGCTACTGGAAACTCCAATTGAATTACAATAATAATGAAATTTGATTGAGCGGATATGAAACACACTAATTCATCTTAGATGTCTTGCCATTTCAAATTTTGGGAAAGGTATGCAAAAACAGTTCATAATATATATAAAGGTGGCCATGAAGCAATAGAAGTTTGACAAAACTGCTCCTGGCCTCTTATCAATTAAATCCACACTACCAAATGCCATCCAATCACTCTTAAAAGGTAAGTATGATGATAGCAAAATAAAAGAAAGCACATCTGTCATTCCCACACTCTCTCCCATTCCCAGCTTCAATTGTTGATTTGTTTACAAATTAACCACCAAAATGAATTTCAAAATATTTCCAGTTTTTTGCATTCACAATTGCCCCCTCGTGCATTTTTTTAGTCAAGGTACAGAATAAAGAGGATAAGCCTTTGGTCCACGGGCAATAGTTAACTAATAGCATTTCACGGTACATTAACATTGGCATGAATGTACTGGCCAGCATCAAAGGTGGTGTCACTAGTTCCATTAAACCTCTCACTCTGATCCAATCTATTTGAGCTCTTTAGTTGTTTCCCTAGGGTAAAATTAGATGTCTCAAGTGACGACGAACGGCCCTTGGTTATATAAAACCCCAAATGCTCAACCAGATAAGAACCAATGCAAATACAGACCATGAAGTCAAAAAAACAGCAAGAGAGTTCAGACCTCAAAACTCAATTGCAACTAACAGAGATTTCAGGAAATGGTGGACATTTGTCAAACTTGGGGTGAAATTGGGTGCGCACTAGAGAAAGGAAGGTTTGTGGATGTGTATGTATTAACAAAAATTACACACTATCCCAGATTCCAACCTTCAGTTAAAGCTTCTTTGGGATTTTGTTTATAGGTCAATATGCACTGATATCCAATATCTTATTCCCTGGATACATGTATCATATAGCTCTAGATGAAACTGACCCAGCATACACATGAAAAACCCTTCATCTAGCTCTTAACCAACTTTAAAGTAGAACAACTTAGAATGAGCAAATGGCAAAACTCAATGATTGCCACAGTTATTAAGAAATAGAAAAATGCTCTGGGACAAAAAAATTTCAATTTCCTTTTAGTTATTTTAATGGTAGGAGGGAGGAAATTTGTAAGGAAATGCTGGAAAATAATTCAATTTCATAAATGCATGCATGTCAGATAACACAATGTTTGTTGCCCATATTACTGAAATGTTCCTTACATCATCTATATCCACACAAATATTTCTTTCTATTCTCATGAGTGTAAATATGAAACATCCTTTACATGAGATAGATTTATGTACAGTAGGAGGAAGACTAGTTAAATTTCCAATACAAAAGTGAGAATGAAGGCCTGCTTAGAGGAGAACATTTGCCTACTGTTTCATCCCTAAAAAAAATGGAATTTCGGGGGCCAAATTTCTAAATTATACTGACAAACAATTTCCAGAACATCTACGACATTAAAAGGTTTATATTTAATCATTACCTGAATTATATTGAATGAAGCTTTCAGCTTATGCATAATTGTTGTTACGTAAAAAAATTTCAATTCTAAAAATCAATTTCCTTTTGTTGACCCTTGAAAGGTACTGAGAAACAAACATTGTAATTCACTAACTTGTTTGACATAAATTACTCTCAAATAAAAATTAACTAGTAAACAAGAGATATAAAATGCATTACTAACTCAGATTCTTAACTTTTCGCGCTCTGATAATTCTTTCCCAGCAATACCCTTTTTATAGTCTCGACTATAACAGACCTTGTAGGTAAACAACTGTATTTTATTTAGTGTACTTTGTTCACTTTAATAATGCACTGAATTCCATTGAGATATAGAGTATATCTATTAAGGAACTTTGACTTAACACAGTAACTTGGTTCTATGTAAACGAATTCATGGCAAAAAGATATTTTACCCATGCACAACTTTTTTCATCTGTGCCACATGACAATTCAACTTGATATCACAATTAGTGAGCTAATATAAATCACATATTATTAAATAGAAAATTAAATTGTGAAAGAAAGTTTGAAGCTGATATGCTTAAACATCAATCTGCAGCTATCAATACTAACATGAGAAATAAAAATAACTAGTGTAATGAAAATGACCACATTGTCATAGTCTAAATTTTCTACAACAACAAAAACTTAAATATTTAATTGTACATTTTCCAGTAAGCATAAACAACAGTATGTTGCACTGGCATTCCAACAGAGATAACACATAGGGAGTATTTTTGGTAAGAAGATGATCACAATAAATGTAAAGCCAACAAAATTAAAGAGATTTTCTTCAGACTAGGAAAGAAAGAACTCATTGACTAGTAAATGCAAATAAAGGAGCTACATAAATTTTAACTAAGTTTCTATAACTTATTAAGATAAACTTGTTGAAATTTCATTTCCCATTTGAATCACTGATAAAAGAATATTCTTATTAAATGCCACCACTGTTAAAATGGTAAACCGACAATCAATTTGAAAAATTGCCACATTTGTCATCTTAACATCATTAATACTGAACATCATTCCTTCATACATGTACCTGTGGGTGACTATTTTCACATGAAATAGGTAAATATATTTATATACATGTATTATTCCTACGTATACTTTCCAATTAAAAATATGATAAAAAATAAATATTTTAACTCAGCTAATGCTTTAAAAACAGAAACAACTTGAAATAATAATAAATATGTATATGAATGAATGATAACTGCTTGAGAGTGCACATCATGTCCTCTTTCACATAACTTGAATCTGACTAGATTATATTGCACTGTCATGCTAGTAAAACAATTTTCATAAATGCATTCCGATTAGGATACAATGCCAGACAATAATGGGTACATACATGTATGGCTTTCAGGCATTTCTTCAACATTTTTTGGCCTCTTGATTGAGCAACATAAACTTAACAACAAACTGGCACAATTTTACATCCAAATTGGCAACTAGTCAGAAAGAAATGCAAAGGAACCATCCAACTACTTTTGTCCTTGACAAATCTACGAATTTGGTTCATTTTAACATCTAACCTCGGAGTAAAAGCAAATTTAGGCAATGACTGCAATACTGGACACCTAAATGCATAATGCTTGCATCAGGTGGATAATGAATTGAATCAACAGACTCAAAGCAAAACTATGCCCACTTTATCCCAGCAGAGATGGTCCTTGGAAAAGCCAAGCAATGACCAACTCCATAATCCACCTACGGCACGATTGTGTTGTCATTCACATTACTTCCCTGCTCCCATATTCTCTGGCCTCTTCAACACAGTCGGCTCATCCTTTAAGAAAGTTCCTGATCTTTCCCCAACACCAGATGGGGTCACAATGTCCACTTTCCCCTTGTCTAGGGACACATTCGACCCGGTACGTGAATGTGTGTATGTCCCAGAAAGAGGTTTTTTCCTCGAGCTGGGCACGGAGGAAGTATGGCTCCCGGTCGAACCAGTGACACCACCTCCTCCATTGACCGTGGCTGTTTTGGGCGAGAAGGGTCGAGTTGACCTCTCTGCTAGTGGAGTCCTGGGTTTTGATCCAGGAATGATTTTTTTGGCCAGTGACTCATTGCCACTCCTCACCGAAGTGGTCCGTGGTGGCGAGGCGACCGCCGCCCCTGGATTTTGCTTCGCCTGAGTGGGACCCGTGTTCTTGTTGCGAGACCAGATGGCCCTCTTT
>WURS02000015.1:11005260-11029178 GCA_011762765.2 Rhinocypha anisoptera | reverse complement strand
CTTTAAAGTGGAAATTGCAAATTTTTTAACCTATTTCTTAGATTGAATAATGTGATGGAATTGTGAGAGTAAAATAATAACATAAACTATTAGGAACCCAAGCAGTAATTTGTTACTGTTGAATTATGCAGTAGTGTATAGAATTACATAAAATTTAATCAAAGACTGATATTAAAAAGATTCTTCTAAAATTTTCTGAAGTTTCATGAAGTTCTGTTATTTGTTTCATTAAAACAAATTAATACTTTTGCTGAAGACCAAAACATCTTAACATAAAATTGTTGTCAAAATTTATGTAATTTCAAATAGTAACACCATAAGAATACTTAAAGGATCAGCTGGGACCACATTGTTACAAGTCTAAAATCGAATTTTTCATCAAAAATGGTATATGTAAAAACAGGATTCTACTGTGATTACCTTATCAACAATGATTGTAATTGAATGAGTCTTTATAAACACTAAAATACTTGTTTTGCATGATGTCAGAGTATTGCATTTACCTTCCTTGGATTCCTATTTTTAACGATTTTGAAAGGAATAGTACAGACTATGTATGGTACTTACTTATCACTCATAACCACGCCACTAAAGTTATCAGCAATGAACTTCACTGAAGCCTCCAAAAGCTGAGAAGTGATGCCAAACACTGGTTCTGCCCAACGAACATTTGGAAGCGTTGCCAAAAGTTTGTCGCAACACATCACAGTATCCAGAATGTTTTCAACACTCTAGAAAAAATAGGAGTCACCATTATGAATAGATGATTAAAATACTCGGTAGCAAAGCTATAAATGAAAAACAAGTGATTGTCTTCCAGGTAAAACCTGTTGGTCACTCTGGAATGCATTTTTTTTTAAATTGTAACAAGACTGGGTAAACTTAACTCAGTAAAATCTTTTTATTTTAATACTTTATAATTTTAAATACATATAAGAAGTCTTGAATTAATACACAAAGATTTACCTAATAATTTTATAACATATTAAAGTGGTTTTCATATATATTCTTAAGCTGAAAGGAAATATGCCCAATAGAAGCTAGTTATGGGTTTTTTTTATGTAAAAATATGACTGGAACAAGGTCGGAAATGTGACAATTTTCGAAAAAATTCAAGGGCCAAGGTCAAGACTTTAAGGATGAGCATTTATTTTAGAAAGGATTCTTTACCATGCATCTGCAATGGATACAAAGTCATGTATGAATGTCCATAATCTAAAAAATTGTATATGCTTTAACACTGATTCTATAGCTTTCAATTTTTATTTATCCTCATAGATGGTTTTTGTGTGTATATAATAATGCTACAACCAGTACTCTGGAAGAAATGAATGTGAAATTACTGCATTAGACCAAATATAATGGACTAATATAATTATAGCTTTCTGTAACTTGTCAATCATTCAGACCCTACTATCCAATGTTTTTAAAGGTTTTAACATGATTTTTTTAAACTTTTAAACCCCAAGTTTGAATAGTAGTAAGTTTGGAAATTTTAAGTAGGAATACCTTTTACAGGCACTTATTTGAAACTACGCTTCAAGATTTAATAATATTCTCCTTTCTCTATTGTTTCCTCATCTTATGAAGTTGAAACAGAATTTGAGTCATTGCCAAAAATCTCTTCATCCCATAAAAATGGTCCTCACTACAATCCATGAAGTTGTATGCCATTCTCATATTACATAATATTTGTACCTGGATGTCAGCCATCAGCTATGTTAAGCAATTCAGCTTAAGATCTTCATCATCCATCCATTAATCTGCACATGAACACTCAACCCAAACCTCTGGCAATATGTTATGCTTTAACTCACATGAGGATTCAGTTTTCAGCCATTGGCCATGACTGCAATTATTAGAGTGATTCTAGTTTCAGGTGCTTATGAACAATGCTGACTTAGCACATAAGGTATTTATGGTAATGTTTGATGGCATATAAAAACAAAGTGGAGTTTGACTAGTATTTCCTATCCTCCCAAGTAGGCTGTCATGCTTTTTATGCATGACTATAATGCATCTCTGGTAGGCAACTAACCTTTTAACATAGTCATTTAGAAAATGTTGATCTATGGAAGTTCGGTATCAAAGAGAAAGTCCTTTTCTTCACATAATCCTTCTACAACAACCAATGTTTGCTTTTAAATAACTGGGTGGAATACTGAATTCCCTCAACACTTCCAGAGCTTTCATCATTACAGCCTCTGGACAAATGGGTAAGCCTTTTTTTTTATATTTTATTTATTTGCATTACTGCATTATATTTTCCTCAAGCCCTTTCCTGATATATTTTTACAATGTAGAATCATAACACAAAATCTAAATTCCATCACAATGAAGCAATGAAAAATAGTTATGCTGAAACACACGTGAAGACTCATATGTTGCATACGTTTTTAAAATTAAAAGTACACTTATATGGTGCAAATGTGACTTTCAAAGGTAATATTGGAGAAAAAACATTGCAATATATTCAGACCAATAAGGTACTTTTATGTGACTCTATCCTTGAAAAGAAATATCAATTTAATTATTTCTGAGACTATATACATACAATGAATAAAGCTCACCATATGAACCACATGCTGGTGATAACATTTGTCTATAAGTTCTCGGGGTAAGGCAGCAAATGCTTTTGAAGGCCATATTCTGATAAAGTACTTTGTAATCCATTTTAAACTTTTCCGATATATTTCATCCAGTCCATATGCAGCAGCCAATGGCAAACACTCCAGTACTCCAACAGCACATACTGCACATGGCTGTAAAAAATATACACACCATGAGTTCAAGGGTCCCTTTCATTACCTAAAATGTTATAGTGATAACCATTAGCATGTATAATTACAACATTCATGAACTGAGATATGTATTCATTTAAAAAGGAAGTTATACCATAGCTATCGATTGACAGAACAGATTAAGGGTTTATTTATAATGTCCCTGTGTCTACGAACCTACCTAAGAGGTCTGTAAAGACCTCGAATGCATCATACAACTCATTTAACCTTCATGTAGTGCATCATTGTGTCTACCCTCCTAATTTGTCAAGCATTTTAAGGTAAAATGTGCACCATGCCAGGATCACAACACTGGCTACTATCAACAGGATTTCATTGATGGAAAGTGGTTTAATAAGTGATACATATTTCATAATTTTCTTAAAGAAACAGCAATATTTAGAAAGTTAATGGGTAAATATTTGGCAATACCACGAGGGTTTGAAAATAGCAAGGAGAAACACTAATGACCAATGTGAGGAGGTCAAAAGATTGACTCATATCAGAGTGCCGTGGAGGCAAGATGCAGCCAGGTTGTTTCTTCAGTGACTTCACCTTCACTAAGCTGAGAGGTTCTTAAGCCTCTCTTTTCAAAATTCTCAAAGGAAACCTACAGTAGCAGATAAAAATTGCAGTCACCTCAGAGTTGCTGAAGAGTAAACCCTTCCTGCATCTTCCATTTTACATAGTCGTGAGCTAATAGTTGGCACTCTGACCTCAAAAATTACAAAATTACAAAAAAAATTGTTCTCCTCTCTCAAACCTCTGCCTTGCTAACAAATGATAAATAGATTTTCCAAATGTCTGAAATACTTTTCTGTACAAAAAAGCATTCACAATTTCCACACTTCAAACCATTCACATAATCTGACTTATTGATGTCAGTGAGGATAAAATAGGGGATGTATGAAGATTGAGTTGGATGGTTGGCAGTTGAGACATGGTGCCAGAGTATATGCATACATATGTTATAACAGGTACTTGGTGTGATTAAAAAAAATTGATGGTTTTGAAAATTGGTTAAACAATATATGTATGAAGGGTTTTACTCAATCATATCTTGCTTCACTGTTGAGTCCTTCAAGATTTCATGAAGAGTAATGCACAGATGGTCTATGACGTGGAGGCAATCAAGATGGAATAGTTGAAATCATGACACACAATTTTTTACAAATTCATGGAGAGGTAATATTAAGAGATTTAGAGTGTATTCAATTGTCTTTCAATAATTACATAAATATTTTTATTTTATACAAAATGGAAAATTAAAATTCATTGAAAAATAAGCTAGCACAATAGTATCAATAACTGAGGATTAAATTTTTAAAATAAAAGATCCAGAAATAAGAATAACAATTAAATGAAGGAAAATGCTGTTAGAAACTTACCTTGTGAAAGAAGTGACAGTATTTCACCTTTAAAGTATACATAATAACTTCCTTTAAGCCTTCCAATCCAAGCATATCAGCTAATGTGGCCAGTTCCACAATACTTATTGATTCTGGAATGTTACTTGTCCCACTGTATATATGACAGAGGGCAAAATGCACAGCACTGTAAGAGAACCTGAAAAGAACAACTTGAAATTAGCCAATAATAATATATCTTTATTAAAAAGTTCATGATTTACATCAATCACCCATATTTCTGTACAGCAAAAGCAGGAATAGATGTACTGAAAAACTTGACAAGATATTGCACATATAATGAAATGCATACAATCTTTAAAAAAAATATCTTATATTGACAATTGCCTTCTGAACATTTATAGAGAAAAACTGAAAAATTCTAATTGAGGGTTTGAATTTGAGAGCATCATTACAGTTTATAGAGGTGAATTTTACATAATTGGTTTATGCCAGTCAGTTTTGAAATGCAGATGTCTTTGTAGATGTCTTGGAGGTACATTAAGATTTATAAATTGCAGTAAGATAAGGACAGTCAATTAAGAAATTAATTTGTAAATGCATATAATAGCACTTATCAAACGCCTTTTAGAGAGTGATCTTAAATTTACAAGAGATAAAATATTAATATAACAGTATTCACCAAATTTGAAACCTAGTTTGTTTGCACAGAGCTATAGAAATTTGTGTTGATCCTTATCAATCCTTGTTGTGAAGTGACGATATAGAAGAATATTAGCATGCTTGAAAATATACTTAATGTCAATGATAAAAATATTGAATAGTTAAGGCGAAAGGTGAGAACCTTTTGGAACCTGAGGTAACTGTGATTGGTTCTGAAAACAATTTCTAAGTTTTACAATTTGTTTTCTGTTACATAGTTTTCTATCCAAGACAGCAATAGCATTCCCAAGCCTAAGGTTTCTAGTTTACAAATTAGGATGGAATGTTTTACAGAGTCGAACTTGTGAGCTACTTTGGATAGAATTTAATGTTATGTCTGTATAAGTCTGTATATGTTATTAAATAAGTAGCGGTAGATCTGGCAGAGGTGAAACGATGCTGCTCATCTATAATGTAATTTTTCAAGTTTCAAGTAAGCTTAAGATATCAGTGGCTATAGATTCAAAAACTTTAGATATAAGACAATTTTGAACATATAAAAACAGTTTTATGAAGCAATTAAATGAAATAGTTATCAAACATTTTAATAGTAGTAGTATTTCTGTCTATAGGATGCATTGATAACTATGGTCATTTAGCACCTCTTCATATCATAGAAAAAACCCATCTGGGCAAAACCCATAAACACATACCCTGGGATTTTGTCTCTGCCACACTTTCAATTCAATAAAGGAGAGTTTTATGATGTCAATTAGAATGCAATAGCAATTTTAAAAGGAAGACAAAGGTGTCTGTTGCATGCCTCCAAGTCACATACTTACGGAGAAAACCTGGCTTCATAAACTGAATAGAATAACACAAATGAATAAAGTTAATCATTTGAAATTTCACAGAAATCATGAAGAAAGTATGACTCACATTTTACCTTAATTTCTATTCATTTGAGAATTATATTGTTATTACAAACCACCAAAGTGATACTGCCCTCAGATATTCTCAAAAAACTGTGACTTTTTCAATTGCACTGCAAAAACATAACTCAGAATAATTGTAAAATAATTTCCTTTAGAAGCCTTATATGCAGAAATTTTTATGCAATGCATATTGATATGTAGATAATTTATTTTTTTAATTTTAAATAAATAGATAAATTATCTACATGTTGTTATGCCTTGCATGAAACTAACTCCATTCATTTTTGATATATAAAGCCTCAAACTCAACTTTATATGTATATTGTATTTACCCTATTATAAGACAAATGAATGAAATGAAACTTTAAATACAATCAGGCGGATATAGTTACTGAACATCAAGTGGTTTCATGACATGAATCATAAAGGAATATTTAATAATAATTAATTTAATCTTAAATTCAAAAGAACCATCGCATATGCTTGATTTTTTTAATAGTATAAATAGTTTTGACTATTTAGACTTGTCTACTGCTTATGTGCTGTACTTACCCCTGTAGTGATATGACATTTCCAGCACTCTCAACCCAACCACCACTCAACATGGCAGCAAAGTACTGACATCGAGAAGAGAGTATACACTTGTGTGCACGTACACTGTGGCCCTCCACCTCCACTGTCACATCTGTGTTCACTTCATCCAAGAACATACGCAAAAGATCCTGGCCAAGGCGGGAACAAGGTGCTGACCGACTTCCTCCCAAAGATGATGACATGTCTGTTTCCTCTGTACTCCCCTCTGATGAAGCCATTCCATGGAAGAAATTTTTTTCAAGGATTAAAATGATGACATGAAAAATCCACGAACAGAATTTATAAGAATATCAGGGTAAGGCTATTATGATGGATTTTAAGTATAAGCGGAACACAGACTAGAGCGATGGTTTTTTAATAACTATTATATAATAGTTATTAAAAAAACCATGACTCTGTCATGGAATTCCACCATGTGATGGCCTCCACAGTGAACTTAGAACACAGTCTATTCACTTATGATAATTAAATATTATGATGTAAATAAAAGGAGTTATTATTACAAGCTAAGTATTTATATTAGATATGGGGCATTTAATTTACATTACATCTCAAATCCGAGTCTCTTTCACCCTCAGCACATGGGAATTCCTACTCTTTTTCAGATTTACTGTCACTACCGTGACCATAATCAATAACATGGATAGAATCAATCGCATTGATACTTAGCAAGAACGATAAAACCATAGCTTCCTTGTTTTACTTCTTTACTTTACTTTTGGCATCAAGTAAAAGGATAGGTCGTAAAACGAATACTCGCAAACAATTTTTGGCATGTTGGACCGAGATCTCTTGCAGCCACAGAAAATACTCTGAATATGTCTAGTAAAGTGTGGAACTATTACACCATATCTGCCACAGACTCTAGTTTTGCCATCTGCAAGTTTTGTAAGGCATCAATATCACGCTGTGGGAAATCTCATACCACGAGTACAATGAAGAACACTTGAATAAACAAAGCTTGATGATATTTGCTGAGGAAGAAGTGGAAAGGTATTTTGGAAAAGAGCTTATTCAACCTCAACAAAATATTTTGGAGTACTGGAAAAGAATGGCATATAAGTTTTCAGTTCTTCCAAAACTGGCAAGGAATTACCATTCAGTACCACCTACAACAGTGCACTCAGAGCAGCTGTTTAATACAGCTGGCTTAATTTGTGATAAAAAGAGGAGTTGACTAGATCCAGAATGTGTTTAAATGATTGTTTTTTTTAAAGAAAAACATAAAGACGATAAAAATATTTTTTTATAATTGCAGTTTTTAATTGAATTCTCACTGTACAATTAAGATTTGGATCCCAATAAAATTTAAGATTTTAGAGAAAATAAATATTTGGATTTGAAATTACATTTGGGATTCAAGGGAAAAGTAACCTTTCAGAGTCTTTAATATGAGATTATATGGAAAGTTAAGATTCGGATTCGAAATAAGATTCAAGATTCGAGGGAAAATTTAAACTTCAAGATTCAAGAAAAACTGGATTTGACCCATCTCTAATTTATATTTTATATAATCAAAAAGAAAAAATCTTTTAACCCTCTTACGGCATCACAACAGACTGAAACAACTTTGAAGAAACAGTCGCCAACAGTTTGTATGAAGTTCATCAGTAGGGTAAGCCTGTATTTAAGCCCCATCTAATACAATCCCCCATATTGAAACTTAATGCTTTCTTTAAAAGATTTCACAGAGATTAGAGAATATCAGTTACCTCTCAAGGACAAAATGGAATGATTAAAGCAATGAAATTTTCATAGCAGGCCTACCCAGGGCTGAACGATCCACACTGCTCTGCATGCTGCTGAGCGCAGAAGCTGACTCCGAAAGTGGTTGTTCCTCCATGCCATCGCGGTGCAGTGGTGCGGGGCTCCCTCCGCTGTTGCTACCATTCTTCCCAGGCGACTCACTCCTACCCCGACGACTTCGGCTCGTTCCTTTGTTAAGACCAATGGGATAGAGGAGTCGCCCTCTGCTGGATGATGAACCGCCACACCCACCCCCCTGTCTTGTTTTGCTCTCAATCCACGACATTTCCTCCACTGGCCGCACCCTACGGGACCCACTCGACGAACTCATCACGTCCTCGGCCCCAAACGACTCGGAACTCTCTACCATGGTAGCATCCGCATCCACGGTTGAAGTGCTTCTATCGAGATCTGATAGTTTCACAAACTGCTTCTTTGCTTCTTCCTCTATGGCTTCTTTCGTGTCCAGCCTATTGGCAATACCCTTGGGTGTTTTGTTGACCATGCAGGCACTGGCATCTTCTTTTTGTCCTGTGAAGATCACTTTCTCACCGCGCTCGAGGGATTCTTGCATTTCCACATTTTTTCCTCCCTCTAAATTGCTTGCAAGGGGTTCACTTATGGATTCGTCCCCTTCCTTGCAAGAGCCAGCACAGACATCGTGAGTTAAATCCGCCTCGGCAGATGGCCTGCTACTAGAGCTCTCTTCGTGGTCCTCCTCGACAGTTTCGCATCTGGATGGGCCCTCATGAGTGAGGCCCACGGTCTCAGGACTCGATCCGATCAATGCTCCCCTTTCCCTAGAGCCAGATATCCTCGGTTTGGCATCGCCAGTTGAAGAACCTGAATCTAGACCACCTTCCACTAAAGAGAGGCTGCTGCCAGCAACAGAAGTCGACACTTGCCCAGCAGACATAGAAGAAATACTGGCCGATTGAGAGGCATGATCACTGTCTTCCCCGCTGGCACTTTCTATCAAATGAGGTACATTGCTTCCTGAGCTACTTCTACCAACAACAGAGAGGCTTTGCGTCCTCTTGTGCCGTCTGTTAGGTGGAGTGGAACATGATGTGATTCCTTCCAAAACGTTTGGTACATCTTGATTCCATGAATGTCTTTTAGAAGGTGGTGTGCTGGTCAAGTGACCATCTTTCAATAAAAATGGTTTCCGCATGACCGGTGGAGTTGGATCAGCTTCGATGAACATGAAGAATCCCTTTTGCTCAGCCCTCTGCTGCTGACCTCCAGTCGGCTGCACTGCAGCTTCTGATGTCTCTGCCACTTTGGTTTCTCTTTCAGGTTCCGGTTTTGTTTTGGGGGGTTGACTGGCATCTATGTACATAAACACTGACCCACCCCTACAGCTGTCAGATGTTTTCGGTGCCTCAGATTCCGACATCTTTGAAGTAGTTGCCTTGTTTAAATTTTCCACACTTCCAGTAGTGATTCTATTATGGGAGGAGCCACCTTGCCACGATGAACTCATTCCAGATAAATCCTTTGGCCTTTTTGGATCTTTACCTTTACCTCCACCAGATTTGCATGAATCTCCAATGTCAATGAACATGGAAAAGAGAGGCTTCTTCTTTTCAACAGCTGGTTCTTCCATGCTGTTCACTGCCTGATGTTCAAGATTTTTATCTGTCCTAATTAGAGCAGAGTCTTTTGTTTCAATTGAAGATAAATTGCTAGCATTGGATGGTGAAACATCATCTACTGGCTGCTCAGAAAATTCTACAGCTCTTAGGCCCCCCTTTCCAATGTTGAATGGCATTCCTTCACTCTTCCTCCTTCGATGTCGTTTCCGTGCCTCCGGAGTCGAGGGTGACCAGGAGGATGCGAGTGACGAAGGACCGGCACTCGAAGAATCTCCTTTGATGCAGTCACTCATGTCAACCACCCAGGCAGAAAGAGGAGGAGGTGTTCCATCCCAGCGTCTCGGGCACCGAGGGCTCCCACTGGGAATATTCTCCTTCTTGGGTTCTTCTGGTGGTGGTCCACCACCAGAGAGAATAGGCGCAGCTTCAGAACGTCGACGTGTCAATGGACTGTCAGTAGGTCTTGCTGGAGTCAATTGGACAAAGTCAGCAGCAGATGCCCCTCCGGAGACAATTGGCGTTGATTCAGTTCGTTTTTGCCATTTAACAATTTCAACACCCACCGGATTATTATCTTCACCCTTTGACAAATTGGTACTGGTTGAACAGAGGCCTTCGTCTTCTTTCCTTGTGGCACAAACAGTCTTACACTGATTGATTTCATCTCTACATTCCTTCTCCAAATACTCATCTATTTGTTTTTCAACAATTGGGCCTGTTTCCTCCTCCTCTTCACCTGTTTCCATTGAAACAACAGTATTTGTGGCAGACATGCGATTAATCAGGACAGCATCCCTGACGAAGGTTTCCATTGGGCCATCATTGTTGAGAGAGTCAGGTGACTGAATGTCCTCTTCTTTAGAAGGCTTAAAGCGTTGTGAAAACCTCTGAAGGGGGGAAACAGAATCCATGTCACCTTGTACTCTTTGCTGGTCACCAAACAGTTTGTGGATAGTGTCCACGGTTGCTGAAATCACTGGCATACCAGATGAAGTTTGACCATGACCTTTTGTACGCTGGAGTGTGTTTGGAGGAGTAGGAATAGCAGGTATGCTCAAATTGTGCACGAGCATTGGGGGAAGGGACTGAGCTACGGGCACAGAAGAAGCACAAAATTGGCCATTATGACCCTGCAGTACACCCATCTTTTCCACTCCAATAAAAGTATTCTGGGTGTGATGTTGTTCAATTTTGTTAATGGAGTCGACAGAAGACCGTCTCTGCAGACCTTGGAAGAGCATACTGCCTTGACGACGTTCATGCTCCTGTCTGAACCAGTTCACCCTCTCCTCTCCAGGCTCCAGTTCAAAAGTATCACCCCGAATCAACTCTCCAACACGCTGTGGCACAGCTCCTTTTTCATTCTCAACCATCTCAGCCTGTACTTCTTTATTTTGTCTGCTAACATGCTCCACACATGGAGATACTCCGTTTGCCTTAGTGATATTCTCTGATCCCAGTTGGTCTGATAGTCCTACACCGGACACTTTCTCTTCAGAAACGGCAGCTTGATGTTGATGCATGCTTACTGAATAAGATTCATTTTGTAAGGGTGGGTTCTCTGTCTCTGAATTAACAGGTGTAACCGTAGCTAAGCTCTTCTCAGTTTTTATAAGTCCCATCTTTTGCTCATTTTGCAGATCACCACTATGACAATAAGGCTCACTGTTTTTAATTCCAACGATCTCAGGTTTACTACCTTCTGATGACATTGCAGAATCTTCATCTGCACGAAGACAAACATTTTTTTCCATCTTTTCCATATCTTCAGTGGCAACACTGGTTTTATTAACCAAAGCTTCATCATATATTGCTGTTCTTTTTCCTAAATCATATGACTCAGTCTCCCTGATTCCAGCCTCAGGAAGAAAAATGTTTTCCTCTTTGTGTGTTAGGCATGTGCCAATTTCCTGTGGGAAAATTTCCCCTACAGCACATGCTGAACTAGGAAGTTCTTTTTCCAATGTGGGTAGTTGTTTAGAATCATTTAAGGTATTATTATCCTTTGGCAGAGGACTGTGAGCAGAAGCAACGGCATGATTCATGCATTCCTCTGCCAATAAAACATCAACCTCACTATCTTGCCCACATTCTTTACCATGGTTATCTAGTATTGCACTTTTCTTCTGAGAGGTAAGTCCTCGTTCCTGGATATACATTTCAAGTTCTTCCTGGGTATTTGGATTTGATGACAATTCAAGAACATCAACATGTTGAGTGGCACTCAGTGGAGAAACAAACTCACTTTCATCCAGTAAAGTAGCGGCATCAATGAAAAAGTGCTGTGTGGCTTTTGATGCTTTGTCTTCATTAATTTCACTACTCATACATTCAGCATCTGATATGCCCTCATTATTACTATGTGCCACAAACTTGTGTGCTTCAGTTCCAATAATACTATCACTTATCAAGTTGTGCTGTACAGAACTATAATCTGCACTTTTAAACCCACTCACTTCTTTGATGCCTATAGCGTTAATGTCATCACCAGCCAAGCTACCATTCAACTCATTTGGAGAATGTACAGCAGGAGGTGGTGAACAAGATTCTGCTTTGACCATAATGTTGCCTTCTATTTGATCTTCTGTAGACATCAACTCACTTGACTCAAGTGTCCTTGAAGGGCTTGAGACTAAATTACTGCTTTCCTTTGATGACGAAGTATTTACAATTTCATCAGAGGGACCATTTATACCATTGGCTGTTTTCATATTTTCACATTTAGCAAAGCTTACTTGAGTGGGAATAGTAGTATCTGAGCATCCAGTTCCAATCTCAACAGTCTGATATACCTCTATTGACTTGGTCATAGTATTGGAGAAGGCTATTGGCTCTTTGATTTTACTGGATTCTTCAAAGGAAGCAAGAGCATCCTTTGAAAGAGGAACATTTTCACACTGAACCTCAGTTTCATCATATTCCATCATTCCAACATCATCAGTGTCAGAAACAGCACCAGATGAAACAGATACAGATGAGGATTTCAACTTAGATAGTACAGCTGCTTCTGTGTCATCTTCCCCAATGGCAACACTACAACACTCTGCTCCAGGAAGTATTCCAGAAGCCTCTGCATTCCCTTCAGAAGTCAAAGATACATAGGAAGGTGAAAGTAACTGAGGAACTGAAGGATCTCGGGGCAAAAGAGGGCTTGACACTGAGTGCAGACAGTGCCAAGATGATGATGTCGTGGCATCACTGGGAGTAGGATCTCCCACTATCATGCCCCCTCCAGGGGGTGGGTTACCCCCAGATCCACTTGTTCCAGTGTCCAAACCAGAATCCTGCTGGCTGCTACTGATCCCACCCTCCATGTCAGGACTACAGGGACTACAAGCACTACACAAGAATTCTTCGTCCTCTTCTTCTGCTTCTTCACAAGAATAAGGGGATACTTTCAATGGGATGGACCTATCTACATCCTCATGATAATCAATTAAACCATCCATTTCAGCATATGTTCCATATTGGTTGTTTTCCAATGGTCCGAGCTTTGAGTTGGAAGAATTGTGAACCAGTGGAGGTGATTTTTTGGAGTCTCTTATGCCAGACTGATTCAAAATATATGAAAGAGATCTCTCCTCATCAGTAGCAGAGGTACTGGGATTATTTACCGAAGAAGTTTCTGAATCGTTTTCATTGGCTTTGCCAGAAGCTGAATTCAACACTTTTGATTGTTTCCTTACTGGCAACCTTGAAACACCAACATCTCTGTTCCTAGAAACAGGATTGTTGCTTAAGCCCCTTACTGGATTTTCTCTTGATTGCCTATAGTTCTTGATGAAGGAATCATTTGACTTAGAACGATCACGCACGGGAATGCCCAGTCTATTAGATCCTCTGCCAGCAGAATTGAATCGTCCTCCTGAACTCCTTCCCCCCTCTGATTTCCCACCTTCTTTTGAGAGGATCGACTGGAAAGATTTCAGCAGCTCATCCTGCTCAGCAAGCTCTTTCTCTAAAGCCTCTCCAACAGGATTCCCAAATGCAGGGGAAAAACCTTTTCCTTTCAGGTCTAAATGCCGTGGCCTTTCTTCACGGCACACATCATCTACAGGAACAATGGAATAATAAGATGCATGTGCATCACGATCACTAATTGGTCTTTTCTTTGATATTGGTGAGGAGTAAATCAAATCTTCTTCGGAATTAAACCCAGAAGTTGTGCCTCCTTTAAAATCCTTTGATTCACTTTCTATAGGTAATATATAATCAGTGGAATGTGCAAGTTGATCAATATATTCACTTGAGAGGGGCTTACTGCTATCTTTATCGATTAGCCCAAACTGCTCAATGATTTCACTTGGTGAAGTTTTAGGAGTAACATACACGTCCGACTCTGGACTCAATATCGATTCATTTCTACTGCCTCCAAATTCTCCGGGGAACTGTTTTGTGTTCAGTAATATATTTTCCAAATAATGCAAGAGAGATTTCTCCTCCTCTTCAATGGAATTTTTCACATAAATATCCCTGAAATAAAAGCAGACATAGCAGTTTAGAAAGAAATACCTTTGATGTAATAAAAGGACTATCATAACAAAGTGAATAATTAACATTTGTAGACTCCTGTAAATACAAACAATATATTCTTAAATCTTCCTAAATCATTTATTTAAGCACTGCATTGTCTTGTTTCCATTGTCAAAGGCATTCATTAGACCAATTGAACGTTTGACACTCCCATTTATTGATAAAAAATGAGGAAACAAGAATAAATACATTGGTTTGAAAGTTTACTAAAAAAAAGGATTGATATTTTTCTTTCTTTAGTAAATAATCAAAATCCATATAAATGAAGATTCATTACCAACCAACCAGAGTCTTCAACCCTAAGGGACATTTGACAGGTAAGGGTAGAGATCAACTACTACTATGCCCAATGGCATGTGAAAATTCATACAGCAGGGTGAGGGGGGGGGGTCAGTCCCTTTCCCTGTGTCATGATTTCCCAGGAAGATCTGGTACCCAGAAAGTCACTTAGCTTGGGTTTAGCTGGAGGTGTTCAGAGGCATCACTGGGCCTTGAACTCAGGTACCTCACTCAGAAGCCAAGCACTCTACCCACTGAACAACTACAACCTCAGATACATTATTGAACAGTTAAATTTAAGATGCCTCGCAAGACTTATTCATAGATTGATTAATTAGCTGGCCTAATACAACCTAATTTTTACAAATTTCTTTACTGTAGTTATTCAGTCATAAAGGCTTATGGTCATTAGGTAATTATTATATTCCTATTCACCTAAAAAGATATTATTTTTCTCCAACTTTTCTTTTTGGTGCAAATAGTTTTGATGCATCAGAAATAATGAAAAATAAAATGTGGTGGAAAAAATAGTCTCCTCTCTCTATGTGAGCATCAACATTTACAGGAATGAGCCTTATACTAGTGAAGTTATCATTATCATAAATTAGCCTTAACAGATATTTCTGGAAAATTCGCTCTGATTACATATATTCATTTGACCCTTCAGATGAAATGAGTATCTGCTAAAGAATGCAACAACATAAAACAGTATCAAAACAGAAACATCTGTAAAATAAAATGGGATTACTAAAATTAAATTTGATATTTATATACTGCCATGACCCAAATTGCAGAGATAAATTTTTAGTAGACTAATAATTTCCTCAAAGCATCTTCATAATAAACTGAACTACCATCGAAAAACATGGTTCCAGGGCTACTTAGTGGGAGCGACTCAAGACTGATTCATTTACAGTAAGCAATCATTGATTATATCATTTCAGTGATTAAATGATGAGGATATGGCTTTCAGACTATAGTGTGTGTGGAGAATTTTGTGCCTTAATGTTTCACTTGCTTAACAGCAAGCATCTTTAGGAGTAAAGATGAAGTTCATTCCTAAAGTAGTAAATTCACCATTAAAAGCTTCCCACAAAGTACAGCCTGAAAGTCATACCCACATATTTACATATCTTTTATCCTCATTTAATAAATTTTACTAGTATTTTTAAAAAAAAGAACGTTATGCTTCTGAAACATTAATGCAGCTTTACAAGAGCTAATTCTTTCCAAATATTTCTGGTATTCCATCTGTATCTATGAAGAAAACCTGGAAGGCACTTTTGCACTTATAAACCCATGAAACAACCTTATAATAGTAATATTTGTTCCTAAGAAAATTATGACTAATGCTCTTTGATTAAATCCCCTTATCAATGCTATTTAACACTAAATCCATCACAGCCACGCACTTCTAAAGTTAGCATTATAAAAATACAAGGACATGCTGACATACTGGGAATCTTTGTCTGCTGACTCCTGTATGGGAGCTCCTTTATGTGTGAGCTTTGGCTTCTATATGGTCTGTGGTGTTTGAGACATAGTTGAATGTGGAGGGGCTTTCGACATTATTGCACAACGCATTAACAATTGAGTGCCAGTGAGATTATTTTTGGGGCAAGAAATAGAACAGTAGCAGTAGTATTTTTGTTTATAGGGTGCATCAATGGTTATGGACATTTAGCACCTCTTTATAGCATTGAAAAAAACCCATCTGGACAAACGTAACACCCATGCGCTGGGCAGGACTCAAACCAGTGACCTTTATTGGGTTCGAGTCCTGCCCAGGCTGGGCCCCAGCCGAGTCTCACACTTCTCAGTGAGCTCACCTTTCCTGGGAGTGCATAAACATATTTCCCCCATCACCTAAAAAAAAATCCAGTGAGCATGCCACCCCTGGGCTAACCTGACAGCCTTAAATAGAACAACTTTCTTGAAATGTTTATCTAACAAGAAACATCATCTTTTCGGAGTCAAATTCTAGATTGTGTGTGATTCTATTTTAGACTTTTACCTTACCTTCTTCACATTCAAAGGAGCCAAATGTAAAACTAACATAGCTGAAAAACATGAAAATTGACTGGAATGTATGGAGGTCATGAGACGGTTACAAATAGGAAATTATTTTTTAAAAGGGGCATCATGTGTCTGTTGACAATTTCTTTGTCTGTTCCACTTGTTTGGCAACTCAACTCCCTAGGAATCTATGTAACAGGTACCGTTAGAAGAAAAATTAGAACATTTTTCCTGAAAATTTCAAAATGAAAACTACACTATGGGAAAGTTATACCATTGCTCAGAGCCTGTTCTTGTCTGTGGGTTCCAAGAAAAACTATGTCAAAGAATACCTGTTATGAATCTGTCAAGTAGAGTCACTGCATTACATAAGGAAATAAAATCAACCAGTATGGGAACAAAAAAAATATGAGGAAGCCAGAAATTATTTGTAGTTATAATAATTTCATGAGGGGATTAAAACTTCTGATGTCATGGTAAAAATTTATATGGATGAAAGAAAGAGCGTAAGATATTGGAAAAAAGATGAGTTTGAAATAATATCTAGGATGATTCTGAATAGCTACATTATAACATGTGTAGAAATGTGTGCCTCATTGTAAATATTCAAAGCTCTATTATAAATTTTTTCGGATGAATTAAGTAGAATAGATAAGTAATTGTTTGCTGTATGTGTTTGAAGTGTCAATGATGATATATCATCGCATGGCACACACTGTTTAATTAAAACAACTGTATTGTGTTAGAAATAACAATGGACTTTTATCCAAACACATTAAGAGGGGAGTATCCACTTTCCAAAGCAGAAGACATCATGAAAAAATAGTAATAAGTAAAAAATTATTTACTTTTTTAAAATAAAGGCACACAAAATTTCCAAAATATCCATGGTACTTATGGGGGTACCCACCAAAAAATCGGTAGCACTGAAAAGGTTATATGTCACATATTCCCATTAACTTCATTTCATTTTCATGTTATTCATAGAAGCCAGAGAGAGCTATGTACTATTAGAGGATTCAGATTAGTGATTTTGAAGTTCCTGACTACATGGAAGGGGGTGGTAATGCAAACAAGCATATTAACTTATGCAAAATTAGAACTCTGAAGTAAATATTACAGCACATCATATTGGTTAACTTATGACAACAATTAATCTTCACCTTATGTAAGACTCTTTCAAGGTAAGTTGAAATGTCAAAAATTCTGACTATTTCTAGTAAGTTTATGTAGTTCGTGACACTATATAAAAAAATTCCTAAGCACAAATGGAGGCTTCTTGGGCAGGTAATAATCATGACGATGGACAAGTGACATGAAAATATTCAGACGAATTAAAGGAAACATTTTTCGAAAATTTATAACTCAAATTATATGGTGTATCAAATCCAATCAAGTTAAATATGGAATTACAGAGGGAAGAAGAGAGGGGTATACATTCTTAAAAAAAGAAGTAGCACTATTCCACAAAAAATCACTTTTCCACAACCACCACTTTTTTTGTGGAAAAGTGCTACATCTTCTTTTAATATGTCTTCCTCCCAGTATATCAATTCTGAATCTATTATATGAAGGGCTACATTCCTAAATTTTGACAATCCTTCTCCTGCATCAAAAAACTGAATTGCTATTATAAAGGCATGCATTTAAGTTGCTTGAATTTCAACAAAAATCCAGAGGCCCTTATGCCCTTCTCATATTCACTTACTGATTATAGGGATATGACTTATAATTTGCATATAAGGAAGGGTAGCAAAAATACAGAACGACTTGTATTAACCTGATTAATCAAGTTAAAGAAAAAACTGATTATGCTCCAGAGTTTTAATTTTAAAGAGTTTTCCTAATTTTATTTTAAACATATATCATTTAGAAGCATGTATCTTTGAAGTGTTGGGACTGACTGAGATATCTTTCTCATAAATATAAACAAAACCTTTGCCCAAAACAGTATCTGAATATGGAGGTTACGTTTAGGTTGCAAAGTCCTTACCCACCAAAGTAACTTGACCGGCATGCATACATCAAATTAGGAATAGACTTCCAACACATGAAATAGGTTCTACTCGTAGCAGATAAAAAAACAGAATGAGCTGCGTACAATTTGGAAGCAGAAAGGAAGAAAATGAACATAACCTTAAGAGGACATCACAATGAGATAGCACTTACCAAAAAATAGTGTTACCACAGAAATACATACACAAAGAACCACATCATGACTCTTATAGCCGATACATTATCGGCCCCTCAACTGAAAAAGCATCATTATGCCATGAAAGCAGACAAAATCCTGATGCAAGAGTCGTATCTTGTAGATATATACACAAATATCAATATCAAGTTATCAAATGAGTTTTGAAAAGCATATAAGAGGACTGCCAGTAAGGCAGATAATATGCTTACGGTTATTAGGCAAATGGAAGCATTTTATACATTACTCAGATGTTAAATAATGAAAATCATAGGGTGACTTGGGGTTCAAAATCAGATCATACCTTATAAAGCTTTCTAAATAGTCCACAGAAGCCTTCTCTAAAGCAGCAGAAGAATAACGACTATTCGGAGATGAAGGTTCTTGGATGGCACAGAGATGAGAGAAGAACTTTGGTGCTCTAACTTGCAAGATACTGTGGTGCGCCCGTATTGTCTTGCAATTGACAATGACTTCCAAGTCCCAATAGAGAGACTTTGCATACAGTCTGTTAAGATAAAAAAACTTAGTAACAATACCTGACAAAAACAGCCATAAAAGTAACAGAAGCGGCATGGTAAGCAAAAGGCTGACATAACAAAATCTCTTTAAATCATGCTGCATAACCAACCAAATCAAAATTAAAAGTTTCTATAGTTAAATGAGGATAAACTTACCAATAATATAAGAGTATCTATCACAGTCAACCATTTTACAGTTATGAAAACTGTCTTTCCATTATTTGCTTTCATCTTGCCCCAAGGTAATTAAATAAACCCCTGAAATACATTGTAAAAAATGACAATTCTACAGAATATGCAAATAATAACAACATAAAATTCATAGCGGACAGTTGCAAATGTCTAAATCAAAGGGTGTAATTACATTCATGCACAATCCTTAAAAAAATACATTACAAAGAAAAGTTCAATGTTGTGTTTAAATTAAATTAAAAACAAGTATGTGTAACTACAACAGCATAACATAAATCCTAAAACATATTTAAAAGTTCTATTGAAACTTTCGGTGCTTATCCTTACTGTACGCTAAATTTCTAATACGCTCAGCCAATTTAAATGTAATTGGAAATTACATTCGGAATACTGCTCTATTTGTCATTATGATAAGGAGCAATACATGTTTTCAATATAGTTTGTGACAGTAACTTCTCCTCAGCGAACCAACTATTTTGCGTCCATAATGTTAACAAAGCAAAAATAATTTACAGTGACCCAATGTTATTTGAAAATAATAAATAATTGCATCAAGTATTACTGCATGGTAGTAGAAAAACAACTTTAAAACTATGGCGCCTAAACATTGAAATGACGTACACACCTTCCAAGGTCTTCCTGAAATTGTGCCTCGAGTTTATCTCGTAGTTTTCTCCACTCTTTGTCACATTTTTTATGAAATGATATTGTGAGAGATGTGGCCGAGGCTGTCTTCGAAAGAGCCTCTCCTGCCATGAGGCATGACCACAACAGTTCCCAGAAGCCACTCCCACTTTACCTGTCACACCGCCATATAACGCAATTCATCGGTGGCCCCTGCTGAATATGTTGTAAGCTTTAAATTAAAATACATATAAAGCAAATATGGCCAAATGAATCGCTTTTATGGCGTAAGAAGTCACTATGTTACAACATGCAATTCAATAGAACATTCGGCTATAGTCGGCTTTTAGGAAAACAAACCACTAAGATCTGATTAGTATATCTCAGGGAATATATTTTATATGACATTTTGACATTTGCGGCAAGCCAGACTGCCAAGTTCAACAAACATAGCGTTTTAGAGACAATGACGGAAATACGACGCCTAATGTGCATCTAGTAGAATAAAACAGTGCAAGTTAACATTCCCTGTATAAACACACAAAGCAAGGAATTAAAATCTTTCAAATTTGTAATTTTTTGCTTACCGAGATAAATGGCAAAAAATTATAATTTTCACGCCAGTGGTTTCATTTAACAAGTCGTCTGCTCAAATCACCTGAACCATTGCCAAAATCCTTCACTGCGCACACAAAATGTGCATCTACTCCTGAGTCAAAATAAAGGATTATGAAGTGATTTTTGGAAAGTTATGTCTTTAGACGTTGTTTAAGCTTCTTAATTCGAGTAAATAATAATAAGAATTATTATTTCTCAGAAAATTTTTCGTGGACTATCTCAGGTTCACAGAAAATAATTTTGGTGATTTTGGTCATACGAATGTTCTCCGTTCAAACTATTGACGCCGGAATTATTTTTTTCTGTTTGGGGTAAGGAGTACACTTTCCATCAAAGTCGCTGAGATACACACTTTCGAAATTTCACGGACAACGCCTCCGGGTCCAGTAACATCAAATTATAAAAGCAATCATATCTTACGTTTTCCAAGAAAGGCAGGTATATTCAAAGCGATAATCAGCCACGCATTAAGAATTATTGCCATATATCCTGTACTGCGCTCGTATGTTAAGCCAAAGAAGAGTATTAATTCCTTTTGTCTTAGAGAAAAATTGGAATGATTTTTAAAAAGCGATTCGAATTACAGACCCGAGTGGTGAGAATCGCCAACACAAAAATTAATCTAAAATAGGTTTTTTGATGTCTTTAAAATTATATGGCAACTCCTTTTTTATTTTATCAATGAACAAAATAGTTATAGAATTGATCCAGTTAGAACTAACTGTTCACAATAACTATAGCTCTTTAGTGGAAACTCCCTCTACTCCATAGTTTTCTCACCTCATGTAAAAGGAACATAGTAAGGATAGTGAGTTCGCTGAACTGTCCCACCAAAAGTGGCTCCTCACGGCAGGGCGGCCAACATAAACAGAAATTAACATATTCTTTAATTATTCGTCCAATTATTGGTGTTTACAACAATATAGGACATAGTATAGAAAGATATACATAAATGTACACAGTACAGAAACAAAAGGAAAGGAATTAACATAGGTTAGGTTATGCACACACATCGTATCTTAGCACACACCGACCATAGTCATATTTTGTAATTAATGAATTCGTACAGTGTAATAATTTTTTCCAATTAAAAATATTTTATTTGCCTTTTAAACAGGCATATATCTGTGATACATTTGTATTTCTGGGGTATTTTATTGTTCAAATTTAGTCCCATTGTTTTAGGTCCTGAGCTTGCAGATTTGGTTCTATTATATTTGGCACAGAAGTTGGTTTCGATTGTGGTATGTAGGTATGACTGGTATAGTGATTGTGGTAATAAGAGTTATTGTGAAAATTTGCCAAGTACGTTGTTTCATGTATGTTACTAGGAAAATAAAGAATATGAACAAGCTAGGGTTTCCAAACTTTTCAACCCGAGGGCTGCATTAGGTCCGCAGGTTGTAGCTTGGAGACTCCTTCTATAGAGTATACCGTTTGCAACTTCCAAAATCACAGGACAAGAAAGTAGATAGATATTTATTTATTGGACGTAAAACACACGCTTGTCCACGTCAGATACAAATATGTACAAAATACAAAAATAAAAAATAGGGAATGCAACTAAACATCTACAAAACATTTACAAACTAGACACAATACATCATAAACATAATCTTTGAACATGTTAAAAGTTAAGTACTTAATTACAGAAATACAACTCATGTTTATCAAAAGCAAAGAATTCTTCAATAGAATAAGTCTTTTTTATGAGCCAATTGTGGACAACCTGTTTAAATTTGTTAGAACTAACATATCTTGCCTCAAGCGGCAAACTATTAAAAATGTGCAGCTTGAGTACATTTTAGGTGTTGCAATTTTTGGTTTGCCGGCTATAGGGAACATTGAGAAAATTCCTGTTTCTTGTGAGATGAGAGTGCACATTGGCATGTGTCTCCAGGGAGTTTAAATTGGCCTTTACATCACAAAGACATTTGAATATAAATAGACTGTAGAGGGTCAGTATACCAAGCTTAGCGAAGAGAGGCTTGCAGTGGTCCTGAGGGTGGGAGAAGGAAATGACCCTAACTGCTTTTTTTGCATTTTAAATAAACTTAAGGGTGATGAGGAAGAATCCCATAGCTCAATCCTATACTTGATATGGCAGTGAAACAACGCAAAGTAAGCAGAGATAAGGTATTCTTTGGGGATTAGTGATTTAAGCTTGCGTAACATAAAAACTGCCTGGGATAATTTGCCTAGAGTACCTAATATGTGAGATTCCCAACTTAGTTTGTGGTCAAGTTCAAAGCCAAGCAGCTTGATGGTGTCAGTTGAACTGACTGTGGCGCTTAAGGAGAAGGCAAGTGATTGGATTTTCAAGTTGTTTAAAACCAGTCCATTTGCAGAAAACCAATTTGATGCATCAGACAATCGCCTGAGATATGGTGCTGGTGTTGAGCTTATTATTAGGATTATAAATGAAGGTAGTATCATGTGCATAAAGTAAGGTTTTACTGGAGATGTTCCATGGTAGGTCATTGATCAAGATGAGAAATAAGAGAGGTCAAAGAACAGATTCTTGGGGGACACCATAAGTGCAGCTTTGGGGTGGTGATTAATAACTGTTACTGTAAACACATTGGGTTCGAACAGAAAGATATGATTCCAGAAGTTGAAGCTCAAGATTACTGATACCATAGAAATAAAGTTTTTGAAGAAAGATTGGGTATGAAACACAATAAAAAACTTTGGAAAGGTGACAGGCAGTTATGGCAATTGGTGATTTTTCTTGGAAATCATCTAATATTGATTCAACAACTGACGCCACTGCTGAAGTGGTGGAATGGCCTTTCCGGAAGCAAAATTGGTAAGAGGAAAATAAGTTATGAGTTTCAAAATGGTTATACAACTGATCCTTGATTTCCTTTTCAAAAACTTTACCGAAAACTGGGATTATAGAGATAGGCCTGTAGTTGGAAGGCAGGGTTATGTCACCTTTTTTATGGAGGGGGATGGTTTTAGATATCTTTAGTGATTTGGGGACGATGCCGACTGGAAGCAAGAATTAAAGATTAAAGAAGGGGGTTCAGCAATTATATTGCCTAGATTTTTTATTAAGTTGGCTGATAAACCATAAATATCAATGCAGTTGGGATGTTTTAAAGACTTGATGATAATTTTGATTTCATAAGAAATGTATTACCTTTTTCCAGACAAAGGGACAGGTGGTACCTGGGAGTTTGTTAAGAAAAAATAAATAGCAGTATTTTGAGTTGGGACAACATTGGAAACAAGGTCAGAGATTGAATTTATGAAAAACTTGTTTAGATCAGCAGACGA
>WURS02000015.1:10981193-10993338 GCA_011762765.2 Rhinocypha anisoptera | reverse complement strand
ACCACAGTGTGGCATCATCAGGTGGTAATGCCACACTGTGGTGGTGATGCCACGCTGATGATGCCTCGCTGTTGTGAAACCCGGGTCGTGAGTTTAAGAATAAAATTTGTGAAATTGCAGTGTATTTAAAAATTTTTAAATTCAAGATGAAAGAATTTCACAGAGTTAATCCTGAAACTATTGCTGATATTGAAAGTTTTCAAAGCAGGTAGCATCAGTAAATTTTTGAACCTAAAGGTTAAACAAACAGTAATGCACAGTGGTATGGTGAAACATAGTCCAGAGACTTGGGCAGTGACCACAAAAGATGAACTATTTAAAAGATGGGAGAGAAAGATACAGAGAAAGATTTTTGGTACATTATATGAAGAAAGGACAATGGAGAATAAGAAAAAATAGAGATTTGGAATAGGCATATGGTTGCTCCAACATTGTTTGTGACATAAAATATAGCAGACTGAGATGACTAGCACATTGAGGGAATGGTGAAGATCTGTTAAGGCCAATTGAGGAAATGTAAGTTGAAGGAGAGGAAGACCTCGAATAAGGTAGTTAGATGATGTGGAGGATGACTTAAGAAGGATGGGAATAAGATGATGGGGAAGTGGGTGACTAGGCTTATGAATCAGAAAGACTATGCTGGAATGGACAAGAGAGGTCAAGGCTCCGCAAAGCCTGTTGTACTGAGGAGGAGGAACTTTTACTTTAGCATTTTAAAAACCTATCACAGCAACAGCTATGTTGACTCATTGCTTCTTTTCCTCTCTACTTCCTCAATTTATTTTTTACAAGCATTAATTTTGGCCTTGATGCAGAAGTTGAATAATAATGCACCATGCATTCAAGACCAAGGAAAGGGGTGATGAACAGATTGGTGGCATTTCAAAAAGAGAACCGAGAGTATTGAATCTCTGTTACATTTTGGAAATGGCAAACCCTACACTTTCACAAATTTTCATAAATATGAAGTGGAGGTAGACCCTGTCAGTGCCATTAAATTCCTTGAGGTAAAGAGTAAGTATGAGTTCTTTTTTCCAGTATCATTAACCTTTTGCACTCCGATTTCTTTTACCCCTTTTATGGTAGAGCACTCAGTATTCAATTATAACAAAATATATACTATATGTTGAGTATCACTCGATGCGTGAGTTGCTGGCTAACATATCCCTGTCAAACCTCATTCAACAACTGAGTGCAAAGAGTTGAAAATCTATTTGCATAGCCAGGTAACACCAGGCATGGGGAATGTTATTCATAAATAATCATTAAATATAATATATAATGTTTAATCAATTATTATTTACCTTCATAATTGACCATGCCATCTCCATCAAGGTCTGCCTCCTTAATCATGTCATCCACCTCTTCCTCAGACAGTTTTTCACCCAAATTGGTCATGACATGGCGGAGTTCTGTTGATGAGATGAGTCCATCATTGTTCTTGTCAAATACCCTGAAAAAGAAAATTTACTTTTTATGAATTTTGTTAAGTCACTGATAACTAGACTTTATAATTTTTCCTGCTATATTTCTATCAATATAACAGGAATGTTGAAATAACAATTCACGGAAAAACACCTTTATATTTGAATGACAAAAGATATTCATAATTATTATTTCCACTAAGAGGAAATAAATGCTGCCCAGGGCATGAATGCTGTGTCTGTCTAAATCTAATTTTCCTGAATGGTTGCCATCAGCATTGGCACAAATCCATAAAAATTTGCCATATATTCAAAGAACAAAGCAACCCCAGAATAATGAGAGAATGCTTAAGAAAAAGAATATTGATTAATGCTTGTATTTAAATTATTATCGCAACCATGGGCTATTTATAAGAATTTGTTTAAAAATAAGTGACTTTCTTCAGGATAATAATTATTAATTTAGTTGGTTCTATTTAGAAAAGGTCTTTTACTAGTAATTTCAAGTAATAAAATATATTAAGATTATAAGTATATTGCTAAAAGTGAACATTAGCATATATCTACATAGTACATATAAAGATTCAAGCAGCACTATATTTAAATGGAAATTTTCTCAGAATTGAGATAGTATTAAGTATTTGAAGTGAGGGTTAAGTGTGACTGATAGTTTTTCATTTTTGTTGAATTGATTGAATTGTATTTAAGAAATAAGAAGGAAGATGTAGATTTTGATGGCATGTATTTCATTCATGGAAATGTTTTTATAATGCATATTTATGTTGGTATGTTATGATTAAGACAATACCCCTATTGAAATATTAATGGCTATCATGACCCTTTAGCACAAAAATGGCATGGAGATATTTTCATATTCACTAGACACCACTGGATGAATTCTTCAGACTTAGACTAATCTGTATCAGCGTAAATGAATTTGAATTAAGGTGAATGTATGAATTTCAGTGAAAGTTTGATTAAATTTTACTGGCATAATGGTTTGAGAGATTATAGTACCTATGTAGGTAAAGACATGTGGAACATTTAACCTTTTGATAAAATAAACGGAGGAGGCCATCACTTGGTGGAATTCCATACTGGATCAAAATATGTGGGTTTTTGATCTGTTTTATTTCCACAGAATATTATGAACACTAATGAACACGACCAGTTTAGAATGATTATCATCATCATGTGATATTACCAAACGATTATCATTATCACCAGATGATGACGATAATTGCTTGAAATCGGTCATGCTCATAAGTGCTCATAATATTCTGTGGAATAAAACAAAGAAATAACCTACATATTTTGTGTCATTTAACCTTTTATTCCATATGCGTGAATACCATCCCCCTGCTTATATTTCCTATGCATCAACCTTCTATTTACTTCCATCTTTCATTAAATACTCTACATATCTAGCCTTAACCCATAGGCTTCAGCATACATAGATCTACATTTTGGCGTTTGACTGTGGAGAATACGTTCATGCACGCATGACTGCCACATTTGTACCCTCCCCAAACCCTCTCCAAATTTTATGGTCAAACCTTTCTAAAAAGGTTCAAATGGTCACATTTTCCATTGTTCCAGAATAGGGTGCCCCTTTGCAGTGCTGTTTATGGCAGTTCACGACCCTCAGGCGAGTTTGACAAATGCATTTCGCCCACCAAGATTTAGGAAATTATATTCTGACCCACCCTTGTCATTTCCCTTAGTTGTCTACAAGTTTTGGTAGAATACTGGTTATAAATAAAAGTATTTACTTACTGTTCGATATCAAATTAATCAGAAATTATCAGAAAAATAAATATGGAGTGCATATTTGGATATATTTTTGAATGAAATATTTTAACTACAGTCAATCGTTTCTCCACTATCCCCTTTGGAGAGAAATGGGCTAGGCAGTCAAAAAGGGTCATCCCAGGTCTGCTACCTAATAAAACTTTGCCAGCACTATTGGGAAGAATGCTGTGGTTACTTTTCTCCCACACACATCTGTCATGAAAGAACAAGGCTGCCATAACTGAGGGGTCAAGCTGAGGTACAGGTTGAAAATATATTCTTTCAGGAATTTAATTGATCTTCACTCTCTATAAGAACAGCAAACAAATACCACAGTTATATGTCATTTTGTGGTGATTTAAGCCTTGAATTTGCAATATACTTACTAACACTAATTACAGCCAATTTTATAATCATCTACTAAGAAATTCTGCCTTCCCTTATAATTTTTTAAGAAAACATTGAACCCTGTAAAAACAAATAAAATATAAATTACATCTGCTCCAAGGGGTTAGTGATGAAAACGCAAGATTAAAATGGAAAATGAATGCAAGGTTGATTTTTTGTAATTATTAAACATCATTCATAGAGAAAACTTTGATTGCTAATTTTTATATCATGCAAGGAATGTATAATTTATAAATGAGTGACACCATCAAATTGATGATGTTTTAGTATTGTTAACAAATAGAAAATATTATGATTCATCACTAACATGCTGGTGAGTTTGTAACCAATGTATTTAGATTTGGCATTAATGACACATAATTAATTAATACTAACTAATCTTCTGATTTATTTCATTGAAAAATAAAGGTGACAAATCCTATCTTGATAAGATAAGCGTATCAACTTGTAGATCATACCTGAATGCCTCCCTGAGTTCATCCTCGCTATCAGCTCCTTTCATTTTCCGTGACATCATTTGCAGGAACTCATTGAACTCTATGGTGCCATTTCCATCCTGGTCCACTTCATTCACCATATCACGAAGTTCAGTTTCTGAAAATTTTTCATGAAAATATCACCTGGTTTTATAGTATATATGATCATATATATCATTGGAAAACATTGTTTTCCAGTAAAGGATCATGATTTTCTTTGTAAAAAAATATCTAATGCTTTTGGGAAATCCATATTTTAAGGTGCTGATGAATGATATTTAATTTATCATTAAAATATTAAGATAACTTGTAACTTTATTAGTACTTTATTTTAGTTACTTATTAGACATTAATATGATCGCATGTAGTGCACTTCAAAGATGACAATTGTCATGTTTGAAGAGTAATACATGTGATCATATGGGCTTATGCCCATAAAAGTGAAAAGTTAATAAAAAGGAATACAACACTAATTAGCATCAAGTGGTAAGAACAAACAATTGATTGTGATTTATATTCATATTTTTTCACTGGTGCAAATGCATACTATTCCCAAAAGGTTCTGAAAACAAACATGTGTTCAGAAATTAAACTAATGCAGGAAAGAAACTTTCAATTTGTCATAAAATTATGCCAATACCTAGTTAAATATTTTATCAAAGTTTAAATTCAACAACAGAGGATCATTATTATTAATGCAAATAATTATAGGCCATGAAATTATCATACTAATTTTTTTGATATATTGACCTTTTTTAGACCAGTCAACACACATCATATCAACAAAACAGGTTATGAAATTTGAAGTAAGACTATCATGCAGGGTAAAATTTTAGACAAAAATCAACTGAAAACATGATTACTTGCTTAAATCTCTCAGACTGCCCATCTTACCTGTGGGTCTTTGTCCCAAAGATCGCATCACAACTCCGAGCTCAGCCATTGTTATGGTTCCATCCTCATCCTTGTCAAACAGCATGAAAGCTTCTTTAAATTCTATAATACAATGCAGATTTTCGTGCAAGCTCAAAAACTATTCAAAAGCTATTAAAATACATAATCCAATAATATGACAAAATAGTATTATTTAAACATGGCATTGTTATTTAACATCTGTTAACAATTATCTAAAATATTTTCATTATGATAATGCTTTACCAAATATTGATAACTACAAACAGATTTTCTAAGTAAGAAGCTACCAATATGACTCTACAAAATTACTATTTTTTAAAAACACTTAATACACAATTTCTCAGAGTCTAAATATGCTAAAGAGTTGGGTTGTGTTCATGCACATCTTCATCATGTGATCTGGTGTGCATCAAATCCTGCCCATCATGTTACTCAATAAACAATAAAAATTAGGTAGCAATTTTATTGCATTTGGAAAAGAACTTGCTATATGCTAACAGAAGGATATATGAATAATTGCCATTGCATGTTTAAGAGGACTTAGCAAAAAGAAAATAGGTTTTAGTCTGACTTCTTGATTTAGACCAACCATATGCCCTCCTATCAGTCTTGTGTAAACACTATTCCTGGTGTAGAGTCATAAATTATGTAAGCTCCATAGTTCAATTTTGAAGTATATACTAACTATACTGGCCCTTAATTTCAGTTATTATTATGCATTTCATTAATTATTATTCTGACATTTAAAGTGAACATAGGTAAAAATTTTAAAGTTATATTTTTTCCAGCTTCATTTTCATCCATTAAATCCCCAGATAGAGCTTTAGTCAGGGTATCCACTTTATACATGGGTAGTATTCAATGACAAGGAAGATAATGTAAGTGGTGCATATGATATACATATATGATAAAAATTTTTAACTCTGATTAAATAAAAAATTATTGTTTATATATAAAATTTATATATAGATATAACATTTATATGTTGATATATAATAGTTATGTCATGCAGCTATATTAAAACTTGTTTAGTTATGGTTAAATTATATTCAAGTATTCACATATTTTACTAATGACATTCATAAATAAGGTACATTTTGAATGAAGTGCTCATTCATGGTAGATAGAAATAATAATTGATCTAACACATTTGATGCAATAAATTTTTTTTAAACTTCCCTCAAGGGGAAACTTTTTTCTGTAATTAGCCCCACTCCCTAAGGATCACCTTACTCCCTGAGTTGGATAAGAATGATGTCAATTAGCATCATCTGCAATAAATGTGTTAAGAAGCTAAAACATATTAATGTTTTTCTTAGAGTTATGAAGTATACATTCTTCTTTTTCAGAACCATGAAAATTTAATTGCCAACATATGTACGAATGGAAAAAGAAGCATATTTGATTAACCAGTTTCCAAACAAAGTAAGTAATTATTTCTTTTAAAACATTAGATAGAGCATTAGCACCTATCAATCGACCCCTATTTAAGATTGTAGTTATCCTTTTTACATTAAGTTTTAATTTCATATGCTTGATAATTTCTAATAAAATAGCTAATGAATTTATGAATGTTTATTTCTTTATTATCACAATGGAGATTAGACTTTATTTGAGTATAGATAGCATAGATTTAGATAGATAACTATAAAAGATTTTGCATTGAAATGATGTTTTTGAAATTTTATTTATGTCATTTTGTTAACATTAGGGGTCATTTATCACCAATTATTTAGCATCATGCATTGTTATGAATTGAATGCAAAGCATTATATTTTTAGTTTTTACTATAGAATAAATAATACAAAAGGCTTTTTTAATGTTATAAAATTAAATAGTAATTTTAATATACATTTAAAAAATGATACTAAATGCATATGTAGATTTTTCTGTGAAATTAATTTTTCCATACCCTATGTAGTTGCATGGGTATTGAGTGACAGAAGTGGAAACGAGACATTCCATTAGTAAGGTTGACAGAGCCCTGATCATTTTCTACATTATTCAAGCAAAATTTTAATCAGTTGGTGCCACATATCATCACAACTATTCTACTGATTTTTCATTTTAAGGAAATATATTCACAATGTTTAACACTTAAAAAAGAACTAATAATACTTTCAAGTTTTACAGAAGCTCTCATGTACATTTTATTTTCATTAATCCCTTACTAGTATGCAAGCTTTCCTACTGATAATTTCAATGTATTAGAAAACCACACTCATGATTTTAATATATTGATATTTGTAAGCAAAGACAGAAAAATCTATATCTGGGCTATGAATTTAGTCTAAATTAGGGAAAACAAAAGTCCTCTTACCTGCAACTTGATCTTCAGTCAGTCCATACTCAGACTAGAAAGAGAGTAAATTTGAATTAATACCATGCATTTAAAATTCCATCTTTCTTCAATAAATTTAGATGGATTGGTAAGTGTTAATTTTGTGCTGAGAATCCATACCACTACTTAATTCCATAGCTATTAAATAATTGTCAATATTAATTCTCTTTCGGCCTATTATTTATTTACCAGGCTTGTATTTTCTAAAGCACTTCTATTTATTATGGAGGTAACTAATTTAACAATTAAGAATACAAAAAATAAATAACTGCAAGGAAGAGAAACAGTTTCAACATATCTAGTCTTTTATTACATTTATCAATCTTTTTCTATATTATTCTATTTATAATTAAAATCAAAATCCACTAAAGGGAGAAAGATTAAGATAAATATCATAATGAAAGAAATTTTCCTGAGAGACAGTTGATATATTTTATATGGAAATAGGCTGGAATGTCATGGAAATAATAGATAATTAAATGCCAAATTGCAAAACTTCTTCACCTTCAATCAAGCATGTGAAATGGATACATATTATATTGAGCAATGAATTGAGAGGGATGTGCAAGGACCTCCTCATCTACAATATATTGATCCATAAGGAAAGAATTTATTAGACAGTAACTTACTTCAGATATGACTCTAGGGAACAACCCAATCCATTTCCAAAATAGTTAGATTATATCACTTACTGTAAACATTTATTTTCTTCAATTAGTAGTAATTTTGGCCACATAAAAGTCTTTGTGCTGATTTTCAGGAAATAAAAATATATTTGAGATTATCTCAAAAAATAATTCAGTTTCAGTGGTAAGTAGTGCATTGCAGAGTTAAAAGGAAGTTAATGATCTTAGGAAAAATTCTTAGTCATTAATCTTTCACCTGTGTTAGAATGGCAGAAAAAGTAGAATGATTTTTGAGAAAAGACCAATGTGGGAGCCTGTAAAGTACTACGAAGCTAGTTATTTTAAGGTGAAAACATTTTACCAGATAAGATTTCACCAAATGACTTTTTACTCTCATCTCCATTATTCAGAAAACTACCGTCACTAAAGAAATGATGTGGAGTTCCATATTATACCATAGTACAGCCAACAACTCAACAGATGGAAAAATATTTCTTTGGTTCATAATTTCTAGGATTCTCCTAAATTTTTTCCTTTAAAAGTTTGACTGACGTAGGCATCATTCAATGTTAGACAATGTTAAAAAGGAAGTTAATTCATAAAATCTACAAGACATTTTGTGGCCATTCATCAAAGATGATAGCAAATCAGATGTTCATTCAGACAAGAATGAATAACCGACTCCCATCGACTTCTGTATTTTTGGTAAAAAGAATTCAATGGGAAACGAGACTGACGACACTAAGTGAGAATCTAGCCACCCGTCTCGCTCGAGGAAACTTTTAGAACAGGATTATTCACTCAAGATCATTCGGCATTTAATCATTCAGTCAACACTGTTGCTAAAGAAGTAATAGCAATAAATTTGTCACACCTGCTTTCTAGTATAACTTAATGCATCGGAAAAGCACTGTTATGAAGGAAACATTGGCATATAGGTGCCGCTCCTCCAGTTAGCTCTGTCTACTTATTTTTCATCACTGTGCTGTATAACCACATTTCCATTAATTCCACTCTTCCTTTTTGTCCTTCTGCCCAATATCGTATCCATGTATACTATTTTACGAAGTAGTTAAGGAACTCTAGAGCACACAATAGACTTTTCTTCTAGTAATTAAACTAGCTCCGAATTTAGTAAGTCCCAAGTGTGTCTCATGAGAAAGCAATGGAAAAAGTTTCTCGCACGCGAAAAATCCTGCTGTCATAAAAAAATCTAACCC
Source organism: Rhinocypha anisoptera (assembly GCA_011762765.2). NCBI lineage: Eukaryota > Metazoa > Arthropoda > Insecta > Odonata > Chlorocyphidae > Rhinocypha > Rhinocypha anisoptera. Next base: position 10,984,137 of record WURS02000015.1, on the reverse strand, counting down.
TTGACCAGAAATTAAAACTAATCCTCTCAAATATGTCGTCCACGGTCTAATTCATCTCTTTCTTCAGTTTTCGAAAACTTACACGTCCAATATTAACTGCAGGAATCTAATCAAGAATATCGACTATTTTTTAATCGAGAGGGTAGACGATTTCAAGGGCTTCACTTCTTGTAACCTTTCAAGGTCAAAGTGTCGCATTATTGCATTTAAGTTTTTATTCGTGGCTCCGGTCAGAGCTGTGAGTATATGTAAGAGTTTCAGATACACGTACAACAGATCTCGGTGCGCAGACATAACGCGAATTTATGGAAAAATGGGCATTCGAAAGTGTTAAGGGCAAGTCAATTAATTGAGAATGATTAATTATATTAATTTCTTAATTCTCAGGAGAATAATCAAGTTTTTTTCTGTTATATTTTTCAGAAAAATAAACATATAGCTGACTTCTTAAGAAAATCTTGACACCAAATCATTTTTACGCCCTTTGAAATTCTCCAATATTACGTTCTGTTAAACTAAAACTTTTTATTCCTTTAGTTCTTACAGACCAAGTACGTTGAGAACCCTCAATAATTTTAACAAACGTAAAAAAGTGTTTTTTTTTGTCTTTTAGATATTTATAATTTTAATAAATTAAAAAACTAAATACTCCAACAAATCGAAATTTATTTTGAAATGGACTCCAAAGAGTGAAAACACTAGAACGCTATTTCGCTTCAGGATATTTTTTAAATATTTACATGCCCGCTAGATTCTTCTAAACATTCAGGTCTTGAGAGATGTTTATTTCTATTTCTATAATTGCAAAACCTCTAACATCCTGAAATAAAAGCCAGTTCACCTATTTTCCTTCACTGAATGTGCAAACGCAAATACCTAAAGAAATGTGCTGTTTAAATAATATATTAATCTACTTCACGCGAATCAGTGTATGGCAACAAGTCTAAAGATATGCAACTAGGAGTATATCGTAATTCTTATTTAGAAATACTAGTTTTATTAGATTTTGAGAACCATTTTGAAGTTATCTGGGGCTATAGAATGTCTGTAGTAAAAAATAAACTCTGCAATATACATTGTTCTTTCAAGTATGTAGAATACTATTGATATAATATATAATTTGTAGGAATAAAATTTTGTATCTGAAAAATCTATAACATTTCACAATTTTTTTATAATAAACTCAACGTAACGTTAAATAGTTTAGGATTAGCACAATTATACCGGTAATAGAGGCCGAGTTATTGCCGTTGTCGGTATCTAAAACGACCGTATTAATATAGCGTAGCAAGATCACAAGGCCGGAAAAGTATTAAGCCGATTAAAATAGTTTTGGAAATACCAGAAATTAGAGGAATGAGTTACGGAGTGACGAAAACTTATTCAGCACTCTTAACAGGCAACAACGCGATTAAAAATTTCTTTCTTTTTAGAATGTGGTAATCTGCGGCGATTTCCATATTCAAATATAAAATACAATGCGTTTTTTTCATACATCGTGCTTTCAATTGGAAAGTTATTTTCCCATATTAATTTCATTTGGGTTCTCAAAAATAGTTTCCACGGAAGTCCACGGAAGTGGAAAAAACCAAACCCGCTGGTGCAGTCATACCGACATCTTCGGGAAACCGACAGACATTATAAGTGCGCCACTTCTTTTGAGCCAAAAGCAATGAACCCTTGAACTTGACTCACGTCATTCACGCTCGTGTCGTTTTCAACACGTCTTCGCATAGAGGGTCAACGTGAGCGTCGTTAAAGTCCCGACGGGAGGACAGGAAATGGGAAGGACACGGCTGCGACAACGTTTTATTTTTCTAAATCGACAGGGCTGATCAATTTCTTGTTCAGATCCACATCCCTGCAATCATTATGGGAGAGTGCCGTCTACTCACGGACTGCTGCCTAACTTCTTCGCGCGAAGCTAGCCTCCGGTAGCGATTGTACTCGGACCCGTAGATGTCATCCATGGTGGCCGTTGCATCAGCTTCCGCCATTTTGCGAAGGGGGTGGGGAGGGGCCGGAGGAAAGAAGTGCCGCTTTCACGTGGCTGCACGGAGGGAGGCGTACCGAGGGCCTTCCCGTTCGTGGCACGACCTTCCGCGGACGAGGGCGTCGAAAGTGCGCGCGACGACCTTTATTTTTACGCTCCCGGCGGCACTGGCAAGACGTAGAAACGCCTTCCCCCTTCCCTCCTCTTTCTTCACGTCCGATCCAGCCGCGAGGGAGAAAAGAGAGCTTAAAACGCGTATATCCAGTCGGGTCGGTCAGTGACGGAACGTCAGCCTGCCGGTCAGGAGCCTGTCTTTTGCGTTTCGAATCAGGAGGTGGGAGACGATTCGTCGCGTCCACGAGCACGGCGGAGCGGCACACTGTCTCGATCATGACTCTCTCTCTCCCCCTTTCCACGTTACCGCTCGCGACTCGAGCGTCCTTTGTTTTCGAAGTCCTGGCTCTCTCTGAGATCTCTCTCTTTCTCTCTCTCGATCTTCTTCTTTTTTATTCCAGCTCCTTCTGCGTTCGAAAGAGCAGTCTCAAAAGCTCGTGCCCGGGTGAGCCACTGGACTGGATCCAGGAATTTTTCGCGGGCTGGGCTGCTCTAAGGAGTGGTAGTCGGATGGGGGGGGGGGGATTTCCCTTCCCCGCCTTTCCCATCCCCCCCCCCCCCTCGGCAGTCGTATTTCTCCCACGCAATCCCTCTTCGCTCCCTCGTGCATCACCACGCTTCCTCCGCTCCAGCTGGAGAACGCATTCCCCCTGCATCTTCCCAATCGTTTTGGGACGGACGCTTCCGACGGGAGCGAAATAAACTTTACACGAGACGAGCACTCTCTAACCTTATCCCTCATAATCTATATATTAGGTATATATATACACATATACATAAATAAATAAAAAATATATATAAATAAACAAAATATATACAAATAAATAAAATATAAAT
>WURS02000015.1:10939371-10949415 GCA_011762765.2 Rhinocypha anisoptera | reverse complement strand
TGGCTCACCCCCTGCCACACGCCCTTGAGGCGGCTTGCAGGGTATTATGTAGATGTAGATGTAGATGTAGATGTATAATTCCGGGGAAATTATAATCAATTGGAGATGGAAGTAAATTTAATATCCTGTTGTATCACGCGGTATCTTGATAAAGCTCATAAATTCACTGGCATTTTACCTCTATCTCAAATATGATATTACAACCACGATTACAGTTAAGCCTTTGACAGAAAATTAAATTAATTGGAGAACATTCAAGTATTTCGAATTTCCCTTGGAAATATGTCAGGAATGTTAAAATGTTAATAAAAATCACAAATGTTAATCGGAGAATATCTCCTTGTATTTACAGCAACACGATAGGGAAAAAATATTATCAAAATAAAGTGTAAGACTGAAATAATCGAATTAATATACATTTTTATGATTAAGGACATTTTTATAGAGACAATGTCGGTTTTTAAAAACGTTTTACATTTCCACAATAAACATGAGAACAAAACAATACACAACCGGTTATAATGATCATCATAATCAACTGATAATCTCTAAACCGGTCCAGTAATATGAAATTATTATTTTTTTAATGCAAAATGTTTTTAAAAACCAACCTATTTTTTATTATGGAATCTGGTGGAATTCTTCTTCAGTGAAATATACTTTCTTATATTATATGCATTTTTATTAGGTTATTTTTTTCTATTATTGACGAAAAAATTAACCGAACCATGGTCCCCTGATTAAAACCGACCAGATATATTTATAATTGGACGAAGGTTTCCAGTAGTAGAGTTTGTGCATCCCACATTATGCATCCCTAAGCACACAAACATAAATTGGTTTTTAAATGGATAAACGCATTTAGTAAATAGTCCAATAAATATATTACTAGGCAGTAAAATTCTTCCAACGTGCATTTAATAATAATAAAGAAATCAAGCACCGTAGGTTGAACGAATAAAATTGACAAAAAAAGACGAATTAATAAAACTTCATTTGAATAATTTTAATAGATAAATAATTAATTTTCTCATGTGTGTTTATTATTTTTTAACAGTATCATTAGACGTGGAAGAGAAATTAGGTTGATACAGATCTCCATTCGTTCCCCTCTACCATTTAGAGAGAAATATTGACTTTTATACCTGTCATTTTTTGCTTTACAAATGCATGCTATAAGTGGTATTTCTTTACTTTCTTACCCAGTAATAGTGAAGAAAATTTGCATGTGTCATAAGAAATTTTTAGGCGTTATAGCTCTCATGGCGAATTCAGCTATTACTCTAATTTCTCCCTTCAGGCCACCAGCTTCCATCATTCTCAATGCTTCCTTTATAATTCTCCTCTTTCTCCTACACAACGCTAACTCTGTCCTTATCTTTCATCAATTCCTCCTGTCTTTTCCCAGCATTCCTAGCGTCACCGAGAACCGCTTATGGGAACCTCCGTGTAACTGTCTCTCCTCTCTCTTAGCGGCTTGGATCTCCTACGCTTCAACCTCCTCCTCGCCGGATAAGAATCTACACCGCCTATGAGACTGTGAGTGATCAGACAGTTGAGCCTTAACACTCAGATGGGTACAATATTTCCCTCCCTCTTACTGGCCCCTGTTGCTATTTTTCTACCATATTCCTCTCTTCTTCACACTGCCTCAATACAATTGTCTTTTCGTCATCTCTTTATTTTTCTAATAACTACATTATTTTAATGACAGAGTGGTTGATATGTACATTCACCGTTGGTATTTTTTCTTTAAAAGCAGTAATATTTGGCTGGGTGTTGTACTGTGCCATGCCATGAGCCTGCTGTAACAATTATTGACAAATTGTTTTTCGTAAGGGTGGAAGAGTATGTTGGAAAGAGCTACAGGAAGAAAATTAAAAATATGGTAATCCAATAAGTCAGTTAAAATAAGATAAATTAGTTAACAATTTCCGTAGCTCTGATCCCTTCCCCCTTGCTTCATCTCTGTCCATGCCCGTAAGAGCATTCTTTCATCTTGATTCGGTAACTTGAACTTCGGAAGTTGGTAACTTGGGCTACTCTAAGCTATGAGCAGCGTGACCTCCAATAATACAATTATATATATAGAGAAATAATTTAGTAAAATTCGAAACTAAGGATTATAAATAAAGTTCTAACGTGATTCTGGTAAAAATGGTGCAGGGAAAAAAGAAAACTCCCCTCGATTATTCGATGAAAATATCGCAGAGCATTTTCATCACCCTTATCTGTTTCATGAACAGTGATTTTGGAAGTGCATAAACAATAACTTCATCAATTCCGAATCGATTTCTAATTTGGGAATATGCATGGCAAATAGAATTAGTTTCCAGATGATATATGGAAGACGTGATATCGTGAATAGTTAGGAATTGATTAATACTGCCCGAAGTGCTCCAGGAATTTGTAGACAAAATGTGAATTTTCACTGTATGTCCTGACAAACAACTTAAAATATCACATTAATCACACGCATCACATATGGCATGATTTTTTTTAACTCTTCTATATTTTCCAAAAGAAGTACCTACGGCGAAAAGTGATACTTTGGCGCTTAAAAAAAATAAATGTGTGAGTGAATACATTGAACTGTTGTACGATTCAAATAATAAATCAATTCCTAAGGAGGCTTGCTACTTTAGTTTACAAGAAACAAAATTCATTTAAGCACAAAATATTAATCCTTATAATTATGCATAAAATTTCTTTAAAGAATATTATATTATTTTTTCATTTAAATATTTGCTTGAACATACAAGTAAAACTATGGTTTCGCGATTCCGACATGCAAAGATGTTCCTGATAGTATAAAGTTTAATTTACTCAGGAAAACGGAAAGGTATATTTTTGATTGAAAAAATGGTAAGCCATGAAATAAATTTTACAGAAATAAAATGAGCCATTTTCTGAAATGATTATTATCTCATATATTTACTTGTTTAAATTTAGAATTATACTTTGAGTGTTTCTAGGTGGAGCCGTAATTTACGATATGGTAAAATTATTTGAGTACTCATGGAAAAAGGGCATTCAGTTACGAGTATTCATGAATTCAGATCCACGGTGAGTAATCTCATGAAAATACGACTGAATGTCCCACCTCCTCATGCACTTTAACTGCTAAAAGATACTGTGAACACCCGCCGGGCGTGCCAATTAAATGAACAAGGAAAAGAAAAAGGTCGTCAGGTGTGAATGTTTGATAGAAAAGATAATAGAGTTCACCAATGTAAACGGCGATGTACTGGAGAGAGACCGGCATCTTTCACAATGCTACTATTATCTAATGCAAATAATTACAACCCCTTCCTCTCTCTCTCTCTCCTACTATCGAACGGATTAGAATTTCCCATCGGGAATCCAATAGATGATTCACAGCCAAAACTTCCATAGCTTCTAACGAGATAAAAAAAAAAAAATACTGATTTTTAGATTACAGATTATTGATTGAATCGTGTTTGATCATGACTATGCAACTATAAGTGTTTGAGTAATTAAAGACACCTTTAAAATATATTTTTATTCATTTCTAATCCAGTTTTATGAAAAACTCTTCCGTCTCTATGGTGTGTGAGAAAGTTCCTTCGTCTGGGCTCGTCTTGGGTTAAAATATGTTTCGTATAACTTACTTAATTTTATGAATAATTCAGAGAGCTTTTACTTAAGTGTTTGCTCATTCTTATTAAATGTTCTTCTTGATTTATATACGTTAATAGTTTTAACTTCCGACTAGTATTTTCGGTATTTTTGCGTAAATGTTCTAACCATTGGACAGAATTTTTCTCATTATCATTACATTACATAGGAGACGGGGTGCTTTTTGCATTTAAACTGGAGTGGATACTCTTCATTACGAAAGGTTTGAGAAAACACACTGCAATTCCACATAAACAGATACATATATTTATTCGTTCACGACCAGGTTTCGCCGTAATACAGCATCTTCAGGTGACTGAAGATGGAGTAATGAAGGAGGGCGCATCTGAAGATGCTGTATTACGGCGAAACCTGGTGGTGAACGAATAAATATATGTTTTGTATGTGGAATTGCAGTTTGTTTTCTCAAACCTTTCATAATGAAATAATTCCACCAATTAATGCCTGAAACCATATCTTATATCCACTTTTCAATGAAATCGTTTGTAAAGAGGCTGTTGAAATGGAAAACTATCAAAATTTGTAACTTTAGCCTAAAGAATTTTCGGGGATGATTTTAAATATGTAATTTGAGTATATGTACAATTTGAGTATTCTGCTTTCTTCTTTTCCGATTTTCCATGGATGCGGAGAAGTTTCAGCAATGTCAGCAAATACCGACAACATTTGGATCGGACGTTCGATCCTTTTTTTTCCGTCGCTGCCCTCCCCTAGCGGGAATCTAGATTTGCATACCGTGACTCGGATGCGAAATGATAGTCTCAATCACGATGCATATTTATGCTCGCGTGAAATGCAGGAATAAAACTGGCCTGAAATCACGAAGGGGCCTCGCACGTGCCAATCACACATTTTTCAGCACGTGCATCAAAAAGCCCCAGTGTCGTCCCTCCAGCAGATAAATCAACCGCGTGCTATCGTTCGAAAAATTCATGGCCGAAGATTGTTCCAAATGATTTAAAATCCATCCTCGAGCTTATTTCGCGCTGCCTCCGCAGGAAGCACCGCATTAATTCTCTCCAAATCGACGATAGAAGCAAGTGGCAGATAAGGTACTCGGAATCGATGGTCGTGTGGGGAGCGAAGGAAAATTTACGGTAATTGGAGGAATCTGGTAGAAGTAAGAATGGTGAGAAATTGAGTGGGGAGATAAAAGAAGGAAGCCGTTTACGAGTTAGTGATGGACTGACGGTGTTCCATTGACTGCATGGTAATCAATCAAGTCGATTGACTGATGGAGGGACTGGAGAGAGAGAAAGGATTGCTGGAGCTGGAGTAGAAGAGCTTGTCTATTTGTACCTCAGCTAGTAGAAAAACTGTATAAGAACTTCTTTTCAGATCACTAATTCGAATACCAGCCACAATTCGATTCTCTCGAGGCTACAAATAGAAATTACACCTAAAAGCCACTTCATTTCAATAGTTAATAGAAATAGGATAGAAATAGTAATTTCGCGTACAAATTAGTAACGGAAAACATGGATCACATGTTATTATCCTCAATATTTTTCGCTTTTCGTCCCTGTAGAAGGTCAAATATGTATGTTTTAAGACGATGATTGGCGGGTGTGGATTTTTAAGGAATGATTGTCAAGCAACCGTTAATGCCTCCTATGTCAACACATCCATGAATTGAATTCCCTCTTTTAGGATCGAAAGAAAATAATCATGGGATAAAAATGGAACCCTGGGTATATACTTATATACATACTATGTACATATTGACAAGCCATTATGTAGTGTAGAAGTAGTATTGTAGTTTTTTGGGTGTTTCAAACGCTACGATCATTTGGTTCCTCCGCATCCCACCAGACACCACCCCATTTGGTGGCTATTGTGGCTATTAATATTGAGCTCTCAATATTGGTGAAATGAATGGGGATTGGGATTACATTTATGAAGGCACGATAAATATTTGTGAATAATAATTTCCAAAATATTTCACGTAAAATATGCGTTAAAAAAAGGATCCTGCCTCCAACTTTAAGCGGAACAATCACCAAAAAAAGGATATTTTGCGTGCCACTCTTTGGTTTTATTCGTTAGATTGGCAAAATTTGTACTTTAAGCAAAAAAGAACTTATTTTCTATGTTGACCTACAGTTCGACAATAATCTTATATTCATCTTGAAAAATGAAAGTTAATGAAGGCAATTCATTGAGGAGGCTGTCACCTAGTAGATACAATGAATACAAATAGATGTTGTAGCTTATATGATTCTTCATCTAGATTACAACATCTATTTGTTTTAATGAAGGAAAATTTCACTAAAGCTAACCACGAGATTGACTGTGACGACGATGTAGCAAGGATGGCAGAGGTATTTGAAGACTTAATTTGGAGGATTATTTTGATAAATAAATAAATAATCTCCGTGGAAGCATTTATCATAGATTTCCTTGTTCCTATTTAGGTATTGTTTCAAGCTATCGTAATTCATCAATAAAATAATTTTTGGTCAAGTGAGGTATAATCTATATTCACAGGTTTTGAAATTTACAGCCTATAAAATCGTAACTATATTAATTTTAACTAAGTTAATTGTGTATTTCAAAATATTAGGTGAATATTAATCTCATTTTTAGTCCCACCTAATTTTGCAAATCAAATAGTTTTTATTTCTATTCATCAGCACTTTCGTCTAAATCCATATGCACTTATGTCATTTGGTCGATTATATATTTTTTACTTTCAAATAATAGAATCTTTGGCATTATTAATTAACCTCTTGTACTCTTCACGGGTAATCAAGACATAAAATTATTCAAACTTCATAATTTTTCTAGAATTTAAGTTATTATTCACATTAATCAACCATATAAATCATTTTCTTAAAAAATAATTAGAAAAAAAATTATTCCTATTTTATAATTTAAGTTCTTAATATTTTATGCCTACATAACGATATTCTACCAAATTTATCTCAAGTGGGTTTTGAGCATCAAAAGCTGCTTCTTTATAATCAAAGCTCCAGAATGTCTCTGAACCAAGGATACCTAGATTATTTGGAATTTCGTTCAGAAGCAGGGAATTGGGAAACTCAAGGAGATGTAAGTTGAGATTACGTATGCCACAAGCAAGATCGGGAAAATACGAAAAAAAAAGTTCGCGGAGTAATTACGATTACCTGAGTACGAGCGCCTCCTCACATTCTGTAAATTTAAAACCCCTCTGAAAAGAGAGGAGATCTCACCGCAAAACACCTCACAAAAGGGGGCAGCAAAATTCACCTTACCTACCCTTCTTTATCTACAGATCGCGAAAACTTTGACTTGGTGCTTATAACCATTCTACTCGGTATCATCGATTCGCTTCCTTATTTCCTCTCCCAATCAGCCCTCCATTTGCCTCCTGACTGTATCTAGCTCTCCCCCATTCCCTCATCTCTTTATCTCAAATAGCGATGTAATAAAGCAATTTATCCTTTTGCGGAGCGTGGCTCATGCATCTTTAATGTAGCCTAAGTCCGTTCCTGTTTCCCCAGGGTATTTCCAGTAGTAATCCAACCATCTCGATCTACCTACTCCGTCTCTCCTCCCACTCCGTGCCATTCTTTTCTTCTCCCGCTGTTCCTTTCACTCCGTTATTCCGCCTTAGTATTGCCAATTAGCAATCCACCTTTGCGAGCATTTGAACTTCCCAGACACATGACTAGGAAGTACTGGGAGTAAAGGGCGCTAAAGAGCAAAGGACTATGGACAAATATTCGATGTGGAGATTAGGAGTGAAATAGATCGAAAAAACGGGAGAAAAAGCTGTCGTTTAATTCTTCAGTAATGTTATTCCAACTTCCAATTGTTATTAACCCCTATATTTTACTTAGTCTTCCCTAGAGATTTTCAAAATAAATGTCTCGCTATTTCGTACTCAGATTCAATTCATGACTTTTTTTGCTATACCAACATGATAACCTACAGAACTAGATTATTAATGCTCTACAGAGTAGTGCTGTTAATTCCTGGTTTGTTCTATATTATATTTAGAAAATTTATCTAATAAGTTTCAAAATTTCCTTAGCACGTTTAATCAGAAATAACAATCGGATTTGATATTGTAGCGTCAAATCATACCTCATATGTAATACGTCTTGTATACAGAATGTAGCATAAATATAAATTTTTATAAGATTCTATTTACAATTCCACGAATATTAAAATTTTTGTTTTATCTGTTAAATATACTCATTGATTTATGATGAAAATTGGGACACAATTTTTAAATTTTTTGCTAACCCATTTATCCATTTGATAAAATATTTATTCATTTGATACTTAATCCAAAAATAGAGTACGAAGCAAGGAGTGAATTAAAATCAGGCAGCTGACACCCTTAGTATTTATTACCATGACGTTATTGACGCAGATGTTAAATATTAAATATATTTAATATAAGTTAAAATATATTCATACATTCGACATCAATGATATCGACTATGTATTGGCAGTCGCTCAGCGGATAACCCAGACCGGGCAATTTTAGTACGGTTATGAGGTCATGTATTGCTGAAGAATTCGTCCAGATACGCAAAAGGAAAAGAAATTTGTACTTGAAGGACTTAGATTATTATTTAACATAATAAAGGGCTATAAGTAAAGCCACTGACAAAATTTAAACACATAATTTTTCCCATTCAAATTAAGACTAAAATGATACCCATATCGAAGAAAATTATAGCTTTGGCTGAGTGAGTAATAAACGATACAAATATGATTAATATAATCACAACTTTTAGTTAATATAGTGATTTGAAATAGATTTTGATTGGCAAAAGAATGTTCAGTTTGTCTAATGCTACTTATTCACAAGCTATAAATACATTTAATTCCAACAAAATAATTACTAGTGCTAAAGGCTAACAGAGTAAAACACCCATCTGTTAATTCCATTGTTAATTTCACTTATTTGATCTTAATTACGATTCTCATAATGCGGAAAGACACCATTTTAAGTTTTAAGCCACGTTGAAAATATCTAAAAATACTCTGCATTTCCTATTACACACCATTCTAGAGTCATCTTAGTCCTTTAGTAGTATCCTCAGAAAAGTAATAACATTGGTGATACATTATATATATTTACATTTATTCAAGAAGCCGTTAACCAATGATGGTAACGAAAGACATTTTTGTTAAGTATATTTTGCCATTTAATGTGCACAGAAATAAAATGCCAATTCTCATATTGTAAACATTAGACAACTAGTAGCGATTAGAAAAAAGGGTAGAAATGTTTATATTCCATGATTTTACAAATAATAATAAATAATAAAGCATAGCATAATAAAGCAATAAATTTAATAAATAATAAAGCATTAATAACGAAAGTATATCCAAGGATATAATAAAAATATGCCATTGTCTGTAACATCTTTTTATCTGGTCGTACAAAAAGTGTGCACCGGCAAATATTTACTTCAGGAGAAAAACACAATATCCTGACTTACCCCAATGCTTTTTTACTTCGGCCCTTTTTTATGGTTGCATCTTTTTCCATTCCATCCCAGGGTAGCCCTTTTATCGAAGCGTGAGTTGCAGAGGAAATACGGATATAAAATGAGCTCGAAACCTGTAAGTTAAATTACATTTTTATTAAAAATTAGTTCAAACAATGCCAAGCAGTCCAAATTTAATTCATAGTCCAATATAACCTAATGAAAATATAAATTCAAACTCATAATATTAAAAAAATTTCAAAGGTTAAAATCCCTGTTTTTGTGTCACAAAAACATGACTCTACATATTTGATTTAAGTAAGACAGCAGAAGCATAACGGATTTTGTCTCCAACGGGGATATATACTCAACTAATTATTTAGAGGGGCCAGGAAGTTCTGCTCACCAGTCTCGTAAGTGTTTCTGCAACCGTTTATGCAACCACTTTGGTCCATTAAAGTAGGGAATTAGAGGTTACATCTATATTCCGAAATAAAATAATATTTTTAACACCAAAAAAAAAGCGATAGATACTAAACAAACCACATAATGTGTGTACAACTCTCAAATAATTTAATCTCTGAAATGTTCTCTATCTGCAATTGTTGTCGAAATTTCTCCACATGCACGGGAGATGCCCAGGAAATATTGCTAGGCCCAATATTTCACCATCAGCTCAATCCGGATTTCTAAAAATGGTCGATGCTCGAAGAATTAAATGAAGTGGATACAACGTAAACAACATTCTGTCACAACCGGGCACCACTAGTGAATCGCGATGGGGACCTCTCTGCGTGGGAGGTCGGCAGCAGCCTCCAGCAAAAGAGGAGTTAATGAAAAACTACAGGCAAGTATCCCCCCCTCGTGGGCAGTGAGTGGCTGAGGAAGTGTCAGGGGAGAAGACGGGCCTGGGCGATGCGCAGCTCGAATGAGAGGGGGGGGGGAATCTCCA
>WURS02000015.1:10899533-10910598 GCA_011762765.2 Rhinocypha anisoptera | reverse complement strand
GGGGGGGGGAGGGGGGGGGGGGGGGGGGGGGGGGGGGGGGGGGGGGGGGGGGGGGGGGGGGGGGGGGGGGGGGGGAAGAGATGGGGATAATGAGTGGGAGGAAGAGGGGAAGTGACAAGAGTTGGGAAAGAAATCCCTGGGGGACGAGAAGAGAGGAGGAGGCCAGTGATATCGCCCCAGATCCCCTCCCCCTACTAACTTTCTTATTTTATACCTTGGCGTGGTGATATAATGTTTAACGACGCGGTTCGAGTCGATGTCATCGAAATAATCCGCCCAGGTAGTTACGATCACGGTTTTAGTATCACCTTGGATACTCCTTCATTTTACTACCTCGATACTATGTCGAAAATCCTCGTTGGTTCCCATCACGGCGTTGTTCAAGTAGAGGGTAATTCTCTTCGTGACTAAGAAAACTTAATAATTGTATTGAATTTAAGTAGATAATTAAGTTATATCACTTAACCTTAACTATCAATAATGGCGATTTAATTTAAGTGTTTTAATTACCTATATGTGAACCCATAATAAACCATAACTAACTAAAAATTCTTCTCTAAATTGTTTTTCATGTTTCAACGTTGATTTAGAGTCGGCATAAGTCAATGACAACCGCAACTGAGTGAGGAAATGCATTGAATCACAATGATCCCTTTATACGATGAGAAGTATTGCTCTTTTATATGTATTAATACTTATATAATTTATATAATGAACAATGCCCAAGCAAACTCTTAGTAAAAAGCGTAAAATCCAATGGGAAATGTAATTTAGCATTAAAATGGAGTAAGAATATTTGTCTGGCTGCGTACAAATATTAGTAATGAGATATCCGATGTTCCATGACTAAATTTGGTTTTCCTCCTGTTTTCCTTCATGCATAACTGATCCCAACAAATAATCATCACGTATAAATAGCTCTCATACTGCTACAACTATGTAATATTATAAGTTAGTGAATCAATTAGAAGGAAGAATCAATAAGAAGACCCTAAAATTATTTTACTTTGGTGATATGATATTCGCTTCATTCTTACCGCCTATTCCTACCATCAATTTTCTTTCTTTCACTACAGTCAACATTCCGTTTCCCTTCAGTTTTCCACTTTTTGTTGTGTACACCTCCAACTAAATATTTTTCCACCGGTGAATCTATTTCCGCAAGATATACATTCAATAGAAAATTCTTTTATCTAGGGCGGAAAAACTCATCATCATCACCATGGAAACAGTAAGACACAACGAGTAATTATATCTACCAAACCAATTGCCTACCTTGGCACGTCGGCTGGAATTAGATCTTCGCGGATTAGTTTTATTGTGTAATCAATCAGCTACGTCCGTTTATATCTCGCAGACTAATGAAAGCAATTACGAGCGCAGAAAATAAGCGCATTCGCATTCATGGGAATTCATTAACAAACCGCTACTGTGTATGGTGCCAACACATAAACAGGAAAGGATATCGAACGGAAAATATTTCCTGATTCCTATTTCTCTCTCTCTCTCCCTCGCTCTCTCACTCTCTCCCTCCCTCATCTCTATTGCCCTCATTATCCCACTTTAAACCCCATAACGCCCCTCTCCCTCTTCCCTCACTTCTCATCCTTCTCCATCTCAGCGTCTCTCTGGAGTTGGTGGACGGAAAAGGAAGAGCGAAGGTGGTAGGCGGGGGAGAGAGAGAGAGAGAGAGAGAGACAGTGCTTGTGTCTGCGCACGTATGGGTAGGGGAGAAATAGGGAGGGGGGTGTAGACGACGGGATGGTAGGGGACGAAGTTTTAGCAGAGTGGAAGGGGCGAGGATGGAAACGGTCGGAAGGAGAAGAGAGACGGAAGAGAGAGAGAGAGGGAGAGAGAGAGAAAGATTCGTGTCTTTTTTTTTAACTGCGTCCACCCACCATCCGCTCTCCGTCTCGTGGGATACTCCGTGAATTCTTCATCATACGTGCAATTAAAGGCTTAAGATCTGGAACGGTGGTTTGGTGATATTCCGCGATATAAATGAGACCTTCCCCTACTCCCCCATTTGCCTCGACCCCCCTCCCGCTCCGCCATCACACCGAATCCAACCGCCCTAAGAGAGGGGATCCCCAGTGGGCGACCTCTGGGGCGGAACGGAAGACGAATGACCGAACGCTGGGCGGACGCGGAGGCGTTTTTAATACGTCGTGAAGACGACAACATCTGATTAGAATAAACCGCATTGTTGACGGAGCGGGTTAAATTAGGACATGAAAACAAGGCGGTTACCGGCGAACGTAGACGAGTGGCTGGAGGAATAATTTTAGTAAACAATTTGTTCCTGCGCAGTTAAGTTAGCACAAAGGCGGTGTAGAATGTCAGCCATGTTAGCCGCCTGAAAATCTGGACGCTTAAGCAGAAGTTTGGTTTGGTTTCCGGGGGATGATTTGAATTTTTTAATAGTTAAATCACGAGATGCTGGGAATGCAGAGCTACGTCTGAGCATCTCACGTGCCAGGAGGAAGAAAATTTATGTTGTTATTGCGTGGCCAAATGTTTTTCCCGTATTTTTTGCGAAATAACCGAGAGGGAACAGACGAACAGTAAATGAAGTTAAAGATGACACAAACATTAATCATCAGCAATGCAGTTGTTGTTACACTACCGACCGAATTAAGAACCGACGTACTTGCCCGTAGATGAAGGAAGACATGCCATACTTGTACCCCGATGTAAGAGCCGCCTGTACTCGAGGATGGATGTGAGATAAAATCTTTCACTGTCATTTAATAGTTAAGGCAGGTGAGGATCTCAGGACCTCATCACGAAATTTAGTTCTCATTAAGTATCATCCAATGAAATTAAATAAAAATATTAGATTTGCTGGCACGAAAATATTACAGAGGTAACTACTCAAGATGATTTCATGAAATTTCTCAATCGCTCCTTAAATAAGCCTTGTCGAATCCACCCCAGAGAAGTGAAGTTAAGATAAGGTAAAGAAAACTTCAAAATTAAATGAAGACTAAATAAAATTAAATCAAGACTAAATGACATTTATGAACCTGTTTTGTAAGAACAGAGAATTATTGAAAAAAATAAGGAAAATGCTTCACATGAAGATAAAATCTAAATTAAGACAACGTCAATGATAACCTCAATGCCACCTTTTGGTACGCACTTAAGTGATTTTGACACCTGTAATACAATATTGGAAGTGCATACCACGTAGTATTCAGGAACTATTAAAGGAAGAATTGACACCAAATCGCTTGAAAAGGTCTAGATGAATAGGAAAATCATATGGCATCATAAAGTATATAACTATCCATTCAGATGGGGCGAGAACATTTCATAACTACAAACATTTATAACGCTTATTTGATGAAATTATACTCCATCTCTGAGGATATGAAATTGAAAGAAATTCTGTGTTTACAGCAAAGAAGAAATTTTTGGTAAATTCAGAAGAAATGGAGATATTTCAATTATCCAAGTGTTATTTTTAAAGTTTGCATAGGGCAGGCGAAAAAGAGATGATGTAATTCTGTCCTCTTAGAGATAGGTGGATAACTTGGTGTTTTATGGTATTTTAAGAAACAGAGAATGGAGGTAAATTCAAGTATGTTGTTGCCTTCCTGTCTACCTTCCTTGGATACAATTTTAGGTAATATGCTATATCAAGGATCCAGGAGTACAAATGCTATCAAAGGAGAACCTTAAACCTTCAAAATCTCAGTATGTAAAATGTCCGTAATACATTCAAATCACTAATATTTTTAATTGGGCAGTTAGAAATTTTTAAAAACATACATGAATCAAGGACAGTTTATAAATTTTAGTCATATGGAGAATATAAAAATTCCTGCCGCGTTACAATGATAAATCCATTGAAATATGTTTCACAACGATAAAATCACGATGATCAATTTTTCAGGAACCTTGCCGTACATGATGTCAAATCGCATCATAGTAACATATTATTCTTACAAACTCATTCATTTGTCTAGAAAGATAGCATAAAATCCATAAATGCATAAAAAATCACATGATACAAAAAATGTTCGTGAAAATCTTTAAAATTTAAATCACTAGAAAAGCGATTAGGTAGGTACTTTTGCACAGATGTGGTAATCGGAATTCAATGGACGGAATGATACAAAATAATTTCAAGAACAGATATCGCCTAAGCAATTCATAAAATATATGCTACCCTTCAACTTATTTCTTTCACGGTACTATTTTTATGATCATTATATTCAATCGTGTTTTTAAATAAAATCAATATTTTGAAATTATAACCAATATTTAGAAAAAGAAGTGATAGAGTGCAATGGAATTGCCTCACGAGGTCCTCTATTCCTCGACTCTGCTCTCGCGAGTCTTACTCCTCCCGTTCGTCTTCTTTCTCCTCTGGCATATGATTCCTCTAGAGAGGAACTCCCGGAGTTGCTCTGGGAAATGAGGGGAGAATGAAGGAGATAAATAGAAGGGAAGGAAGTTAAGAAACAAGAAAGGAGGTGGAGGATACGTGTGGGGGAGGGGACGGTTCGGTGGAGGAGGCGGACTTGAGATTGGTCCGAGAACGAAATCTTGCGTAGAAAAACACCAGCAGGCGGGCAAGCGCCCCCAGTTTGGCGAGTTTGTAAGGAGCTGGGGCTGGATGGTAACTGAGTGAAAAGGGTGAGGAGGTGATTGTGATTCTGGCAGCTCTTAGCTAAGTTAATGTATATATGTATATATGTCTATATATATATCTATATATATATATATATATATGAACACCTGCCGAATCATTTTTTCAGCATTTTTTAGTTTTTTTTTGTTTATAGGGTGCTTCGACAACTATGGTCATTTCGCACCTCTTCAAGTCATAGAAAAAAACCATCTAGACAAACATAACAACCATGCCCTGAGCGGGATTCGAACCCGCGACCTTCGGGTTTGCCGGCGAACAAGCTACCCACCAGGCTAACCCGATTGGCCTCTTTTCTTCATCTTCGATTTCTTAGTGAACGAAATTTTGAATGTAAATGGTAAATGTAGTAATCTAGCATCGTATACTAGTTTTTCTAAGGTTCGTATGACAAAATTTTTTGTTTTCATAACATACTACGATCTTCTTGCTTTCATTACGTATTCTCTTTATAACTTTCCATCAAATCATTTTCGATCTGTTACATTCCTCTTCCCAGTATTAATCCGTCTTAATTATGGGGTCTACTGCTCTGCACTTTTTTCCTTGTAATGTTTGCTTTTGTCTGCGATCTCAAAGAGATATTTTCATACCACACAGGTCTTCTGGCAGTGTCTCCAGCCTTCTTTGTTTTCCTCGTGATATTTGACATCCCAGTGAGAAAATCTAGATTTCTTCTCACAACTGAAGTATTGTTTCTGCGCATTACATGGTCATAACATCGCAGTGTATTCTGCCGCATATTTTCAGCTATTAGAACCGTACCAAATGCCTTCCAAATGTCCTTATACATAACGTAATCCAGTCAATTGAGTCTCATTGGCCAGCCTCAGAGACTTCTAACTTTTACGTATTAGCCTGCAAACCTCCGAAAGGGCGTGTATCAGGGGATTAGGCTTTATATATACTGCACTTTTTTCCTTGTAATGTTTGCTTTTGCTCTGCGGGTTCAAATAGATACTGGCCCATAAGGATTCCCATGAACCTCAATATAGAGACTAGGATGATAACTGCATTACACAAAAATCCTCGGTTGAATAAACATCTAGCACTAAAGCGTTCTCGACGGATATGCTGTAAAATGGACATTGAAACATAGAAATCTAGTCCATCACCATAGATTTCGACCATAGATTACCTCTATTCCCTGTAAGTATCTGGCAGCTAAATGTGTGCAAAGTTCTCTCAGCTTTTCATGTAAAGGCTACCAGATTAAAAAGACTATATTTATCCAAATATTAAATCTCTTAAATATAATTTATTGGCCCATTTCGTTATCGGTAAAACGTAGGGGTTGTCACGTTTTTTTAAAACTCCTCTGCTATTTTCGTTCTAGATGGGCTTAATAAACTCTTCATGGCATGATTATCTATATATTTCTTAATAATTTCCTAACTAAATGCTTCCGATATTTCTTCTTATACACATCTTTTCCTCAAAGAAATATTTAGGTCGTATTAATGTGTTCACTGTACTCATTTAAGTATCTCCGTTATAGTAGACGACTGGACCATGTCAGATTGAGCCCTCGCACTACGTAAATATCGTTCATTTCCCCACCCCTGCTCAAGGTATTTGATAGGATAAACGCTTCAAAAAAAAAGTTTTGGCTAAGGGTATATTTCACGTTACACAATGTGCACTTAAGAATTTCCTATGAGTCGTATATTCTTTTCTTGTTTGATATTTCTCTATGGTGCTTCAAATGTTCGACACGCATTTGATCTTACTCGAGAATTTCGTTCGACACGATCCATTCCGTTTTCGTAGTTTTGAAAAACTCAAAAAAATATGAAATGAGTTCCACAGGAGGAGGACATGGATAGCGGGGGAAATGTTTACCAACGGAAGAGAGAACGTGAGATCCAGAAGGAGGAAAAGACGCGAGTTTGAAAACAACTAACACGAGAATATCATGAGTCTGTTCATGACGTCTGCTAAAGGGGTATAAACGAGCTTAGGAAGGATTATTTAGTGAACTGAATTTTATAGAGAAAATATACAGCTACACACCATGTCATAATTAGAGAAGACATACGGAAAGTTACCTCATCTTCAAGTTACATCTAACTTCATCAAGTTGTGGGGTGATAAATTATGCCTAAATTGATATTTAAGGTAATAAATTGTGGTCACATCTGTTTACTAATGCTTAAAAAGGGAAATGTATGTCCGGAATTTTTATATAAGGGATATAATTAAAAAATAAAAATTAAGGCCTTATATTCTGGAATACGCAAAATTGCATAACGGCATATAATTACTATGTTTATTCCATTATGCAAAGGATGTGATAGTCATATTGATGCTGGAATTCACTACGGGAACCGACATTTGGCAAATTAAAGGACAAGATAAAGAATACAAGGATGTGTAAGAAAAGCTGATACTGTCATGCTTTTAATATCCAGAGGTGGTCGGTAAAGCCTCATACAGAATCATGAGAAGCCAATTCAATGAGCGTAGGGTAAACAAAAAATGCCATCGGCAAAAGGTAAATTTGTATCATTCGTATTGAAGACAAAAATAAAGCGAATAGATGAAAATATTACTCAAGGAAATGTTAAGACTGAAAAGAAACACTGGGCAGAACCTGATGATGATTAATCGTCAAAAGACACCAGTTATTTAAGAAGATTAAATAAAAAGATAATTTTACGCAGATGACCTTCATTTCATAATACATAGTAGATTACTTATTACCATTGGATCGACATTGCCTTTAGGGACGTAGTTCAATTTTACTGTGTACAATACTAAACTATTTCATCAAAGGTTTCTAGTTCCATTCTCAATTGTGAGTTAAGTAATTATTGGAAGAGTCTTAAAATGAAATGAAATTATTTCGTCATCTCAATATTTCAAAAGCATACGCTTTTCCTGGCAGATTGACTGGAGGAAGAGTTCTAGGCTTTTTCCCGCCCACGTTTCGAAGACTAACCCCTAAGACGAAGGTGGACTAGGCCTTCTAAAACGCTGGTTCTGATGAACCCGTGGCACCGGCGAGAAAGCCAACAACTCTCCCTGCGCCCAAAGGTTTCATCTCAGCATTTTTATTGTGAAATATCTAGTTTTTCTCATATTTTTAAATCGTGTCGAGCTTCCCTTTTGAAAAGTCGTTTCATATCTTTGTGAATTTACGTCTACTATCTCTTAGGCACCTGTATGTATTAAAACCTGTATGTAAAAAAGGGCACAATGTATTAAAAATTTTCTTCACTCGTAGTGGTGATTTCCCAAAAATTTTGGAAATACCCCATGCCTTAAGAAATAATTTTTCTTTTGCCTTGCCGAAGCGGTACACAACTTTATACAAACGGTGTTGTGTTTATGTCGGGTCAAAGGCATTCAATATGCTACCTAGTAGTATTAATAAAATAAAAAAATAAGTAGTTTTTTCAGTGCTATAAAATCCACCCTGCTTAGCAAAGAGGATGTAAATTCTATTTTTCTTTCGTGAGTGACTTTATAAACAGATCAAGTGCATCAGGTATCCATGTATTTGTTTGTTAATGATTTATGTGAATATTAATGAATCATCACCAGTATTGTTTTTTTTTAAGGTGCCCCGCCTTCAGGCAGGTTGCCTTTGGGGTCACCTAAAGCTCCGAATTGGTTTTAAGTGATGTATTATAACATTTTTTCCTCTATGGAGCAATAAAATTTTTCTTTCTTTCTTTATTTCATTATTGTTATTTCACGGTGCTTACAAAAAATTCTGCGTTCGGTGACTAACCGTAGACGACAAGAACCGCTGATGGAACTAAGGATTCGTTGGAATATATAGTACTGCCTGCTACTAATTACGCATTTCGATTCGGCTCCAGTTTCCTCTTTAATGACTCCCATCGCCTCTCCTTTCACTTTCTCGTTGTCTACGCGCCATCTGAACAACAACCTTAGAGAGGTCGAATTATGCTGATCTTGTCGATAAAATATACCTATCAACTCTAACTAATTGGAAGCGACAAAGGAACTCTACGGCACATTATTGTTTTTTTTTTCTGGTAAAGCTTTTCCTCTTTGTTTCCCGCCTAAGTAAGCATATACTATCTCTAGCCTTGAGGTGCACCTTTCTGTTTTCTCTACACGATTATCACGACGCGTCCTCATGAGTTATATTTGTTTCAGTGGACGTATCTACACGTTCTACACATACGAAATACTCCGCAAGCGGCCGTAAAGTAGTGTGGCGGATATCTTTAGGTCCCTCGACAATGATTTCCCATTTTTTTAAATAAAACGTATTTTTACACAACTAAGTCGTCAGCAAAGAGGCGATGTATACTCACGACCGCAGTACTAATCTCATTAATGCATAACAGAAATAATAAGGGACAGATGACGTTTCTATGCGGGAAACAAGATGAGACAATAAAATAATAATAAAGGTTTAATGATTTTCAGATGGCATAGGCCCTTTTTCAGAGGGCCCTTAAAAGACCAAATATAAACGACTCTGGGCGAAAATTTGCACTAAAAATTAATAATAATCTGTTAAAATTCTAGTTTTCCTGAGATATTACCGACAGAATGGTCAACATGTTGAATTTGAAAATTGCCATTGACCATTATATGGATGTGACAATACAAAATTTTATACTGTATCAGGACCATGCGCCTTGCTACACAACAACATATGTCATCTAATTTTAATGATAAGAAAACATTTTTGTGAGTTCTGAGCCCCCCCTTCCCTACTCCCCAGTTCTTAGCCCTTCACCTTTTCCTTTTTCCAAACCAGAAAAGTTAATTTCTTGCCCATTGGACTATGAACGACCAAATGAAAGCATTTTCACTTAGCAAGTTCAAGCACTACTATGAAATGGGAACGTCTTTGGCTCTGTGTAGTATCTTAAGGCATTAATTTGAGAACTAACTATATGAGAACCAATAAGAAGGTGAGCAAAAAAACAAATGTGGAAATGTTAATTTTAAAATTACAGAAAATATATTGTCTTTAAGCAGTTTGTAGTTATCACAAGTCCAATTATTATTAATATGTTCTTTCTCGTTTCTTTTTTATATGAATGAGAACACAAGTAAACCGGCAGGATAGGTACAGAAGTAGGTGGCAACCATGTGAATTATGTCTAATGATGTATGCATTGGTAATGCATGCCAGGTGATGGGTCATTCACCCCCTGCCACACGCCCTTTCGGCAACTTGCAGGGTGTTACGTAGACGTAGCCTAATCGAGAAGTGTTCAACTACTAGCTTTAATATCTATCACCCTTGTTTCCTCCAAAGTCACTCAGATTGCCAATCTACGGTTTTTGTAACTTTTTTTAGGGGAATATTTCTAATTAGCGGAGTACTCAGAAGTCATATAGTAAGTTACTGGTTTATAGCAGATGTATACAGATACGTTCTGTCTTCGTCTCTTAACCGAATGTTATGATTTCTTATTTGGCCTTCCTCTTAATTACCTAAAATTTCATTTCGTTGGAAAGTAATGAGAGGGACGCAAAATGCAATAATTTCTTTTGGAATAAACATTACAAAAATCCAACTTATGAGTAAATATTGTTATTTTACTCAAGGCCTCCGACAAGGTACTCACCCCTTGAGGAGGTGAGTAGTTTGAATAACGAGAGTATGAAAAGAGTTGCATCTTCAAGCCTCTGGCATTTGATTTACTTGATGATTTAAAATGTCATGCAATTATTACTACGATGGTAATATGCTGACGCCTGCGCCATTGAATTAATTTATTTCGTCGTATGTATTAAGTAATATTAGTAAACGAGGAATGGTGTGTCAAAAAACAGAGAAAAGTAATCGTTAAATGTTAAAAAAAAACGATAGTTCTATGGTTAAGGACTTGCATTTTTTGAGTCGTCACTTGCAATTGATTTCGGTGAGAAAATTAATAGAAAACGGATCGCAAAAAGTACAAGTTGTTTAATAAAATGAAGTAAATCATTTTCATGGAAAAACTAAATGTCATAGTTACTATTCCATGCAGTAATGAAACACATTCCGGTAATATCAGTCTGGGAACTTATCAAGTGGTTAAATATTGCCCGTGGTTCAATTGAAGCCAACTTTGGTAGGCTTCTACGAGAATAATTATTCCGACACATCTTATATGCAGGTACGAAAATCGTTGTAAGGGAAAGAGAAACCAGCACTTCGGCTCAATAAAACAGACACCGAATTAGGAAAAGGTAAAAGGGAACAACCCCATCACGCAGCATGCCGAGACCTTTCGCAAAATTACCTACGGAGACACTACACGCATAGGACGAAGTGAAACAAAACTACGCAGAACGTTCGCTGCACTTAGTTCGACCCACTTAGTTGGCATGGGAAAAGTCCTGAAGAAGATGGAAGAATTGAGGGAACAATATAAAAGGACCGACGCGGGAAAGAGTCGCATGCCAGTCGTGGGATGACGTCGAGTG
>WURS02000015.1:10845176-10857338 GCA_011762765.2 Rhinocypha anisoptera | reverse complement strand
TAGAACATTGGAACAACTTTGTATATACTTTTTCAGGAGCACCTTAGCTCCAGGCTTGAATAAATCTCACTAGATGGTCTTACTTTACTGCCCCTTCCACCCCTCCCTTCCTCGACATCCAGCCCGACACGCCCGTCGCCTCTCTCCCCCTTCCCTTGCTTACTGGCCGCTCTTAAATGCGCACCGATTTGGGGCACCGGGTCGAAGTTGGGAGTTCCAGTCGCGCCTGCGTTAGTGATTGTGTGTGTGTGTGTTTGGCGGGATGGGGGAAATTGTGGTGGACTACAGGACGGAGGGTTAGGGAATGGGTATGATGGGAGGGGTAAATTTTGAGGAAAAGCTAAGTTCACCATTGGAAGGAAATTTGCGACGACTTGACTCGCATCATTTGGGGGAACGTGAATGTATGAATTGCGCTTGCTTCCTCGGATTTAATGATGCATGAAGGGTGGTAATGGATTCGTCTAGTTTTTCCTTCGCCTCTCCCGCAAGTGGGGTTAGGGTTTAACCACGAAGTTAATCCATGGAAGGAGGGGAGTGATTAACTCCTAATAAGTTTTAAATAATCCTACTCTGTTACTCAATAATGTTACTATGCACAGTGCTTATCATGGAACTACTGATGGACTCTTCTTTCATCTGCCACTCCACGTACGCACGTAAAGCCCAGTCGTTCAGTCCATTTTTTCGCAGTCTCTCTCAACCTACGCTCAAATTTATTTAAATTAACTCTTACATTAATTGGTGAAAGCGTTGAGTTGCAAGTGATTATTCAATCTTTGGAAAGTTTGTTATGACATATCAGTTTTGGGGAGGATTTTGTTTAGACTATGTTTGCTATAAAAGTAAAAATATTTGTTTTATGACGGAGGTACCGTTTTGTTATGTCCTCTATGAATTTGCTGTGACTGATATTTTATCCTTTTTTTTAAATTTTTATGACATATTTTCTGTCATTATTTGGACAAAGAAGAACCGGTATATTTCATTTATCCTATCCAACCGGTATTTGAATTTAGTCAAACATTTGACTAATGACATTCTAAAACGCTTCTTTGATTTTAAGTATTTTACTCATCTACTCACTTAATTTCTCATGTTACTTTGCATCAGACATTCCACGGAACGATCAAAATTCCATTTAGTTCTTCAGGCGTATTTCTTACGTTTGGGTTTCATGATGTCATTTTTTACTCATTGCTGCTTATCTATTACAATTTTCTATGCTCTAGGAATCCATATTCCTGTCATGAGAAAAATAATCTCAGATAATTATTCCAGAGCAAGGTGTTCAGATCTCTTGGTCGACATGCACGCAATTGTAAGTCTGGAGTAAGTTACAGTTCTCAAACATTATGTGAGCCCCTTTGACCTATGAATAATAAAACAGCATTGTGTTACGTTCTGTTGTCAGTAATAGGTACATGTTACATTTGCAGGTCGGATGGTTAATATATCTGAAACTGATTGGTATTTTTGTATTTTTTTCTACTCAATTTTGTTTCTTTGACTCTTAAGCCCGCAAAGTTAAAGGTATTTCTTGGGACGAGGGTAACGCCCTTCTTTGGTAAATCTCATTTCCATCATCAGTAAAAATGTGACAGGTTCACCCGGTGTGAAGGTCATGTACTGTGTGTGTGTGTGTGTATGTGCGCGCGCGTGTGAAGAATTCCATTGCTATATTTATTTTTTCAATTTATGGAGTTGGGGAGAAAGTGTGCAGCGGCAGATATTATGGGCTGAGGAAAATGCCAATGAAAGAAAAGAGTGATTTCTTCGTACCTAAATCAGTAAATTCTCTTCCCTTTGCAGTTTTACTGCAATTATTGGGTGGACATTTTTAACTTGAAAAAGGAAGAAGGAATCCTAAAAGAGTAAACGCTAAAACTAATTATGTTAAAACATAACAGCTGTTCCTATGGAAACGGTGATTGATGTTTGTATAGGGCATTATGATATATAAATATATATATTATTAATATAATTATAAATATTAGTGTTTGTGATCGAGGTTGAGTAAATAACAATGAGAAATGAGAATCGTGGATATATTCTCTGTAAATCATACCACTTTTCTCAGCTCATTGAAATCCTCTTGTGTAAAGTTTTAATGAAACTAATATATATATATATACATAAATATATATGAAAAAAGCACATGTAAGGTCGATGTTTAAATATTTCCTTCCTCCCCATGCCCCTGTCTTAATGTATGTTCCTCTCTTCCGACGTGCGCCTTTTTTATGGTCAAGGTACATGTTGTGAGATCGTGTACACCTTGTTTAAAAAAAATGTTGTGTCTCTTGTAGAGATTTTACCGTCATTCTGTTTCTTCGTTGTGGATAATTGTTTTCATGCGTAAGGGAAGGAGGCTTTTTTTCTGAAGACATTGAAAATATTTATACGGTGTCGTAGGTTCTCACCGCTGCGTACTTCTCATACATCTGTGACCGTCAGTTTTGTGTATGGAATGCCTTCCACGTACATATTTCAATTTGAAAGAAAAGTTAAAGTAAAACACATTCATTAAGCCTTCCTTCTTCTTACTTGCATTGGCAGGCTCTTCGACAAAATTTGTCCACTTAATGGCAGTAGTGAAGTCTACCAAGAGTCGTCTACCAGTATCTTCAGGATTGTTTTCTCCCAACTCGTTCTTTCGAATATGAAGATGTGAAAGAATAGGATAAAGTTTTGGCTTCCATTTTGAACATTTTTCCGGATTTTCGATAAATTAAAACGCTCAAATTGGCCGATCATCCCGCTTGTTTGTTATTAAGGAATATCGCGTCTAGCTCTTCTTAGCCTGGTACTTAAAGACTAATTTACGACAAAAATGAATTTATGTATTTTTATGAGTCATTATATATCTATACCAAGCCATATACAAAAGTCTCGGTGACAATTTAATCTCCGATCAGAGAAAACTATTCATTTTTTTCTATCTTTTTGTGGAACCATAAAAACATAGTCTAATTATCACATTGTCAAACTATTCTGCCAAACATA
Source organism: Rhinocypha anisoptera (assembly GCA_011762765.2). Taxonomy (NCBI): domain Eukaryota; kingdom Metazoa; phylum Arthropoda; class Insecta; order Odonata; family Chlorocyphidae; genus Rhinocypha; species Rhinocypha anisoptera. The sequence continues at coordinate 10,854,332 of WURS02000015.1, read as the reverse complement.
TCAATAGTAAATTGGAAACATTCAGGTGTTTTAATCCGTTGAATGTTATAATGAATCTATAACGCCTGATGCGAAATTTGAAACTACTAATACTTGAAATGCCTACTTGAAGGCAGCGACAGAAAATTCATAACCTTTCTACAGAGCTATTGAAAGAATCAGTTAATGTGGTATTTTTGTACTTTTCCACGGTCCGTTGAAGTGATTACAATTATTAACAATTCTTGTTAATAGTGTAACTGTTTAATGCGAACTAAACCTTAGTCCACTGCTGGGTTGTCTAAGAGAAATATCTGGAGTAAGCCCACATAAATGATAATAACGGTATTCAGAAGTGTTTTAAAAGAGTTTGGTTCGGGTTGCAAGTTTGCATTATAAATAATAACTGGTGTGTGCAGGCGAATAATTTTTGCCATTTCTTGTGGTGAGGTAGAGGACTGGAATTTCAGAGACATTCTTAACCTATTGTGTATAAAAATATTTATCATGCGTCAATTCATAATTATTTCCTCAGACCATATATCGTCGGAATATATAAACCCTCATATCTCAATGCCTGTGGCAACTGAAGAGCCTTTGGGGGGTTCAAAGGTTTTGTTTCATGACGTACCAAGTAATGTCTTGCAATTGTTGAATTGTTGAGGATATTAAAAGACATTATATACAAATCTTGATATCTGTGAAATATGTCAAATTAATTAGCAATGCAATGCATTTTCAGCACCTTTTTCAAAGTTAGTTTTTAAAAATCACTGTCTGGTCTGTTTTTTTAATCAGTGTCTGGTTTTTGTCTCATTGCATTTTGTAACTAAACAGCAAAACAAAATTTTCACCATTATACTTGAACGAAGATACTACACTGATTTGTATTTGATGTTGGATCCCTGTTGTCTTCATGTTATTGTGTTTTTTGTGCATGTTCAAATGGTGTGGAATTAATTGGTGCACTTAAATCCATTCTAATATGGAAATGCTTACATGCATCAAATCTTATATTTGATAACGGTGTTTAAGATGTAAGCATAAATGATTTATAATTTGTATGGCATTTTTGAACCATTTATAAAGTAAAAATATTAAGCCCCCTTTGTTTACATTAGCATAATGGTTAAGTGACAAGGCAGGGTATCAGGCACCCGGTTGAACACATTGAACTGTACAGAAAAAAAACTAACGACATGGATGGTTCATGCGAAGAAATATAATAACGTATAACATCACGTTCTTTGGCTAATAAGGACTATACAGCGTCAAAACATTTAGTCATTTTGTTGACGTAATTTCACAGATCTCCCAATTCCATTGAAACATCTTGTTTCGTAGTTAGACCATGAAACGCAAATACTTCAGATCGTATTCTCCGGTTTTCTTAACAAAGTCTTGACTTTTAACAAATTCCATTTCCTACAGTAATTGTATATATTCAAGTTATAATCTAATATCGTATCCTGTTTAAAAAAAAACCCTCGGCTGTGCTTCCACTTTGTGGTCATTTTTTAATGTTTCATCGTAATTGAGCCGGGATTATAATTCTCCATTCGGAGCAGGTAATTTGGATAAGACTTATCGGTCAATAGAGTGAAGTAACCACGAGCTTCTTCCTAATACTCCCACTTAAAATTACATATTCCGTATTTTTTAAAATTTTCATATTGTTTTATCGTCAATTAATATAGCATGGAAATAAGTCTCATATTTGCTACACAATATAATTAATTAGCTTCTATTTAAAAGCTATAGAATAAATAGGTCCGAATTTTTAAGGGATAATAATTGGTAGATCTTCTTATGACGTATGAAAATACGTAATATTCGAACATTTACAATCGAATTGTCTCCAAACGGGAGTATTGTCTTTCAAAAACACGTTGTGCAGGATGGGAGAGTCGATGGATTTTTAAAATAAAAAGTCCTCCTTTTGCTGCATCCCAAGAGGTCTTTGTGATATTTTGTACAATATATAGAACCCCCCTCGACACACTTAATGAATGGTGCGTTCGTGTAGTCCTTGTATTTAAACCGGAGGAGGAATCGAATCTTTCATTTTTCACTTTGAGCGATTTCGATGCCAGTTAAAGGAACAGCAAGTGTGACCATCAGATTTATAAATCAGAATTTAGATAACATCGCCGACGGGTCAATTTAGGAATGAGCTATGAATTATTCTCTCACCTTCTGCCTTCCAAAACACTTTTCACAATAAGTAAATATCAGTATAACAGCATAAGACATTGTGCGGAATGAAGCCTACAAATCTTGTTCATGAATTGAGCTTCTTAAGCTCATTTGATGATGCCTCTGATATATGATATTTGTATACAAATGGTATAAAAATTTAACTTTTCTATTTAAAAGAAATTAGGATGATATTGCTATTGGTATGGCTTTTTAAAGTGGGATTTCATTCTGAACAACATCACTTCTAAGTCTAAGCCGCCATGAGGAACATAAAATTTGTCAAAGGTATTTTTTCCATCTAGCTGTGTTGGATCTGAATGTACTTTTGAAGGGACATCTTGTTCATAACATCTTGGAAAGAAATTAACATCAATAACGAATTAAGATATTTGAATGTGGAAGTTGCTGTGATTATGACATGCGTTCAGCAAAATGAAAATTTTTGTACGCATGTGTTGTTGATGTGTTAAAGTTTTTGGGTCAGGAAAGGATATGTAAATCAGTGAGCCAATATGTATATTGTGATTTTATAGTGCGCGGGACAGTGGCGCCTATTTCATTCTATCTTTAAAAAAGTACGAATTATTAAAGTAACAAGTAAAAATGTTATCTCTTAATAAATGCAAATGAGCTTCTAAATGATGTAAAAATATAGTAAAAAGATGTAAATTTGTGATTTTTGGAATTGTGAAAAGGCATTTTTAAGTTGTTTGTGGAGTTTCTTGTTGTGCAAACTTTTGAAAAATTGAGGAGACGAGAGGACTTTACACTGCAAGCTTTTTTCCGATGTTTGTGTTTAAAGATGTGTTTAAAAGAGTCAGGACATGCCTCATGAAATTGTAATTATTTCAACTTTTATTATATTTGCTCAAAATGTCTTTGTTGCGTGCATGTCATGTGGATCAATGATCTGTGTGTATATTCTCTCTGCAGAGCTTCAACACCGCATTTGAGAATATATTTTGAAATAAACAATTCTTTGTGAAGTAAAACTGGAGTTTTTCCTTATTCCTTAAACGAGCAAACATCAAGCTTTGGTCATTTCAAACGTACTCGAATCCTAATTTGTTTGAATACAACTCGAGGGACAATTGTAAGTATGAATCTTAATTTCTTCTGAAGAGACGTTAATATTTTAAATCTCGTTTCTCATGCAATGGGAACTAACAGGATATTGAGTAACAAATCATTTGATAAGTGGATTAGTTTACCCTGATTATTACTAAAAATATAGCTTAAACATTAACAACGTAGAAGAAGCAATATTCTCGGGAAAATTTTATTTATTATTCCGTTGCCCAAACAGCACTAAGCACTGTGGTGCAATATAACAAGGACGAAACAGATCCATGCCACAGTCACCTAGTCGGATTGGAACCCACGACCCTCCGGGTTGGTAGACGATGGCATTACCCCACCACCACCGAGGCAGGCAATAATAAAAAAAACCTTAATATAAATGTGCCAGTTGCATTTGGAGTAATGGAATAAGTTTGAAAACGAAAAACAGTGCAAAATGTTTCGTTGGGAAATGATAGTGATATCCTGAACTTTGATTCTTTAAATTATAAAATGTATCCAATTTGACATTGCCTTTCGAAGTATATAGTTCACGAGGTAGCAAATAACTGCCTGTATCATTTTTCCCTGTTTTCTTTCCTGTTTAATTCTCAAGTAAGGTTTTTCTGTTGTAACCATCCGACACACAATGCTCCATTTTGTAACCGTAAGGGTTTACCATAAAGACAATTAGGGGAAGTAAAACAATTGAGGAAGTAAAATCTTTGATATTATGCTGCCTAACTTCACGCAAGTGAGTGATACCACTTGTTCTGATATCCCTCCTTGTAGGAAAGGAGTACCTTTGACAAATGCCTTTAACTTTTCTGTTACACCCATTAGGATACTTGAATTGTGGTAGTTTCAACATCACAGCCTTCTAGGAATAGTTACATCGAGTTTAAAAATACATTTAAATTTCTTCCATTTTGCCATCAACGGTGATTTCATATTTAATAGATATACTTTTTTTTAAATCGCTTAATGTTCCTGGCCGCAAAACCCGCACCAGTAATCTCCACCCATGCCTAAATTCCGTCTTCGACTCTCTCTCCTCGGCGTCCTCTTTTCTACCGACTACCAACCTACCTCTAACAACTCACTCCTTCATCTCCACCCTCCTGCTTGACCTCTCCATCTCCCATCACTCATATACCTATTCATTTTAATAGGCCACTTTTGGTTGTTTCTTAATATTTTACATATAAATGAATGGAGAGCATCCAATTCTCTAATTACGACATATTCCGGCAATCAAAGAAATTTTTCCTCCTTCAACTTCAGTCTTTTCTCACCTAATATTTCATATTCTTTTTATTCCTTCTGCCGAGTACATGTTATATAATGCCAGTGGAAGACTGAAATCTCGTCAAATCACTTTAGTTACTAAGACTTTTTTCTTTTTGTAGTAGTATTTTTGTTTTATAGGGTGCTTCGACGGCTATGGTCATTTCGCAGCTCTTCAACTGATAGAAAAAACCCATTTGGACAAGCACAACATCCATGCCCTGGGCGAGATTCGAACCAGCGACCTTTGGGTTAGCCGGCGAGCACGTTACCCACCAGGCTAACCCGGTCGGCTTTTTTTTTCTTTTTTCATTCTTATTGTAGCTGGTTTTCTAGTGTGGGTTTTATAAACGTGTCATTGTACGAGTATTTGTCTGTTATTATTTACGTCATTGTAGCAGATGCAATTTTTTCGAGCACATATTCTCATCATAATCGATCGTTAAGTGGACGAATTTCACAAATATGTGAATTCTGAAACTTGATTTTTTTTTCCTCCTATCTAGAATAAATTATTCTAATCGTATAGGTATGTAGCTATTAATTTTTGAGTGCGTGCACCTAGTTTATGTGCACATAACTCTTGTGTCCAAATAATCAGGTGAATTACTTAATTCGCGGGTATTATGAAAGCATACAATTAATTTTTTGTAAGTTGTTAGTACTGTCCTTGCTATCTATACACAGTTTCAAGTCAATTTATTCAATTATTGGAGAGCTACTCGTGTTTTTGTAAGCATACAAAAGTTAGTTTGTCGATTTTCAATGTCCGATTTTGTTGAGCAAAGAATTTGCATTGAATTTTGTTTGCGGAGTAAATATCCTGCCGTGGAAACGTTGAGGGTGTTACAGAAAGCTTTTGGTGATGAAGCTACGTCGCAAAAAATGTTTACAAGTGGTACAGAGACTTTATAGAAGGCAGAGAAAGCGTTGAAGATGAACAGCGCGTCCTGGACGATCATGACCGTCAACTGATGAACAGCATGTTAATCAAATCAAAGATCTTGTGCTCGAAAACCGACGATTAAAATAAGACACCTTGCTGATACTGTTGGCGTTTCAAAATGTTTAGTAAATACCATTTTAAAAGATGTGTTGTGTCTTTGACGCGGCAAATGTCGTTTGGTTCCAAAAACGCAATATGTATACGGTTCCGCGACCACCGTATTTGCCTGATTTAGCACCGAGTGACCTCAGGTTATTTATTAAACTCAAAAGACCACTCCGTGGAGTCCGTTTCAACTCCATCCAGGAAATAAAAGCCGAATCGACGAAAGCATTGAAGACCATACCGGAAAAGGACTTTTCGGACTGTTTCAAAAACTGGCATAAATGCATTGTATCGGATGGGGATTACTTTGAAGGCGACGAAATTGATTTGGAAGAATAAATTTAAAAATGTATTTTTTTAAAAACAAATTCGCCTTATTTTTTGGACACAGTAGTACTCTTGTGACATTGTGTATATTATCGAGACCTTTAAAGTCACAAGTGTGGCACTGTGGCGTATTTGTGTTCATAATTTGATATAGTAGAGTATATATTAGTGTTGAGAATTTGTTACTTGTGTCGTAGTGATTCGAGCTTCAGCCAAGATTGTTTGTGTAATCGGTAATATGGTCCGATACTTGTAAGTTGAATATGAGCCTTAGGGAATTGAGGGAGCACTGGAGCTTCAGTGATTGATCTTGCGATAGCTAAGTCAGCATGGTCAAAGTGTGGCATTTTAATGAAGATAATTAACTGTTCATTAAAGGTGGTAGGATTGATAAACTTCTGTCTTAGCAGAGGAGAGAAACGTAGGCACCTTAGGTAATGTTCTGGAAATCCCTTTTCAACGCTATAGTAAACAAATCTCAGTGATATTCGTATGACAAAAGAGGGTCATGCTCACAAAATTAACCGTGGATCATTCTTCATATAAGGCAATCGGCGATTATATTTTTATAGAAGATAATGATTTTGCTCACCACATCTTTCACACACTGCTTACCAGAATGATCTCAAGTAAATTCATGCACCCTTCCCACTCATTTTACCAGTTCACCCCTTGGCGGCTGAGACAGACTGGTGGACAGTGTGTCCGACTACTAAACCATAATGTTGCGGGCTCGAGTCCTGCTCCGGGGATGGGTTTTTTTAAAATTTGTTATTTCGCAGAAAATGTGAAATATATGAGAGGAAAATGTGGTCCTGATTTCGCCAGAAGAAAAAAATATTATGTTACCATCTCCTTTGACGCGAACTTTTGAGGGAGTGCATTTGACATAGTTAAAAACACATGTGATAACAGAACGAGTAACGATAACATTCGGCTCGAAACATAAATCAGGTGCCTTTTCGTTGACACTTTCCGGAATCCCTTCCTGTCCCTTTGTACCCACCACCTTGCCACCACCATCACTCGGACTAGTTCGGCCAATCACTGGTGCGATTTTGGTTTGCCCCCGGAGGAATTTTGATGTAAACTGGATATATATATTTATATATACATACACACATTCATACAGAAGCAACCGCCATATGGCGAAAATACACATTCGATTAATAGGAAATAAGGAAAGGAAACACATAAAGGACGAACACCTTTCGTCCTTTTCGAAACGTTCGTCCTTTTATGTGTTTCCTTTCCTTATCTCCTATTATTTTAAGATATATATATATATATATATATAAATAACGTCATGAGTTGACGCAAGAAAGAAGATAATTGTCACACACAATAGAATACAAAAAAACATGGACAGAGATAAAAAGACTAACTATTTTAAATTTTCGGTGGCTGCTGAACCACCTTCCTCAGATAGGACCATTTTGTGTTCGTCGTTTAAATATATATATATTTATTTATATTTAGTAGTTTATATTATATATAGTTTATATATATATATATATATATATATATATAAACTACGACCACAAAATGTGGTAAGGAAAATGAAAACTCGCCGATCGACCTGGACCATTCAACTCTCAATCGAAAGGTCGGGGTTCAAATCCCGGCTGACATGAATTTTTTTTCTCGTTAGAATCGGTGTGTTCCCATATTCCTCACACTTTTTGTGTGTTCGTCCTTTGATATGTTACTTTCCATTTTCTTTACTTCCTTTCCCTATTTTTTCGTATGTTTTCGTATATTTCTATATGAATGTGTATCTGTAACTGATTGAATTTCCTTGAGTTAGCAATCTTTTAAGAGAAAGAGGGAGTCGGAATCGAATTATCGCGCGTACCTTCAGCATTTACTCGTTTCTCAGGCCGAGAGCTAGGTTCAAAATGGCGAATCCGATTTATTCCATTCCTCCACTCTCCCTGAATCTTGCCCAGTGGTTTAAATTATACTATTTTGTCTTAATGTGTACCCCTTTACCTGTTTCTGACATTATTTAAAAAAAATTAAAACATCAAAAGTGTCGTTCACTTAGTGAACTTTTCTTTTTAGTTATATAATATTATTTTTGTACTTGTTAGTGCACGAAGAAAATCAAAATCAATAACAAAGATATTACTTAATATCCACTGCTATTTAAGGTTACACAGTATAGTAATATGTTATGGAAAACATACTTTAAACAGCATACACTTATTATTCTATAATAGCCGTAATAGAAAATATTCAGTAGTCTAACTTCCATTGTTACACATATATTTGTACCTTAACTTTAGCCGACTCGCGGTCCTGTATTATCATATTTTACACTTTTACATCTGTTCTTAGGAGTCTATAGTTTAAAATACGCTTAAGCATTAGGCTTCTAATTATGGCTTTCCTAATTGAATCAAAAGTAGAAATGAAGGATAAAATAAATGAAAGGTCGCAAATTACCGAATGGTCATATCTACGATACGTTACATTTACTAATTACCAACCATCCTCTTGAAATTAGAGGTTTAGCTAAACACAATCACTGATGACCCTTTCTCAGATTTATTGAGTAGCGGTAGTAATTTTTTTTAGTGGCTGTGATGACGGATATGGCCATATCGAACCTTCTTTAATCAAATAAAATCCACCACTTACAGACCGCGACTTTTGGGTTAATCAGCGAGGGTACTACCCACTTCGCGTATTAACCATTTAGGCTTGTATTCTTTTGCAATTTTTTCCATGTGAAAGTACATGGTCTTACTTCTAATACTTTGCGTCGTTGTATCCCAGTTGTTTCCTTGAAAGTATAACATTTAATCTAGGGAAAAAACTCGTAAAACGTGAGAGAATCAAGTAATACGTAGGATTTTTGGCGATGTTGAAGGAGATGAACCAACGTGAAATTGCTTGATTCCCATTCTCGTGTGGCCATCCCGTGAAGTTATCCTTCTTGGTGAAGGCGGTAGAGTTTTGATTTGGCCAAATTTTACTGTATGAGTTATCGGCTGTAGAAAATTTCTGAGAAGAAAAATATGTAGGGGTATTTTTTAATTTCGTAGCCGTCGACGGTCATTAAATACTTCCTCAAACAGAAGAAGGATAACGTTTGAGTAACTGATTGAATGAGTTATAGTGAGTGTCAAAAGGAATGAATGGCTTCCCACCGTATTTAAATCGAAGTAGTAGTAGTAGTATTTTTGGTTTATAGGGTGCTTCGACGGCTATGATCATTTCGCACCTCTTCAAGTCATAGAAAAATCACC
>WURS02000015.1:10810944-10821733 GCA_011762765.2 Rhinocypha anisoptera | reverse complement strand
CTCCCCCCCCACCCCAGGTGGAAGCGGAAGGCTCACGAGGTGTTCTGTTCATCTCGACGGATGGGCTGCATCCGAGTGTAAAAACCCTGTCGACTGCAATGACGCCGTGGTTCCGCCTCGAACGTCATTAATGCGCTTCGTTAAAATGCCAGGAGATTTTTTTTCCTAGGAACTACTGATGCCGCTTCCGCGTGCGAAGGAGGTCAAAATCGGACTTAGTCTCGTTGCTAAGCACATGATACAAGTCAGTCCGAGGCACGTAGGATTTCACACGCGTAAATCTCATTTTATCTTGGGGAATTAAATTTTACAATGATGATAAAACATCAGGAAGTATATATAGATATAATGATAGCTATTAGGTAGCTATAAAATAAGCCTTTTAGCTTAATGAAGGAGCTGAAATAGCTGGTAGCATCTTAAATTGAAAGATTGCTGGAAAATAAAGCTTTTTACCTTTACTTAAATCGTAATATTCGTACAAACACACAATACATGAAAAATTCTTCAGATATGCTGGACAAAAGAACAGCTTAATATTTATTAATAGTAGTATATTTGTATGTCGATGACTAAGTGAGTTGACTTCTAACTAAATCAAAGAAAAACCAAATTGGACGAGCACAACACACACAACCAAAGTGTGACTCGAACACAATGCTCTTCCATTATCTGGAGAGCGTACTATTCACGAGACTGTCCTGGAAGGCTTAATGTTTTGGTTATATTGTAGTGTGAAACTTAAATTTCACGCAAAAAATATTACGAAATTCATTTCATTAACGAGTAATCACATTAACAACACAGTTATCGTAACTTTCATCGTGTCACTGCATCATCAAGTAGCATGCTGAAATTCGTCGTGTCAATAAATATCCGTGGCAAAATACTATTGTAACTGTGTTTTTTATACTTAATATTTCTACCTCTGCTACATATTACCATGCATGCCGTTGCTAGGGTGTGTGGCAGGGGGTCAGCCACCACCAAATAAAATCATTTCAGGGCGTGAAACCTACATCCGTTCAGCTTATCAAGAACAATTTTTTATTGATAACGAACTAGTTTCCAGCCAAATTCTGCGACTATTATTATTATATATAAGATAATTCATGTTAAGCATTTTTAACCTGAGGGACATTTTCATTTTTACTTTATTTATTCATAAGATTGGCGTTTAATAGGTTATTCTTCTTTTGACTTTCATCCTATTAGGCGAACATTTCAATGATTGCATTGCCGTTGACGTTTTGGCTTTTGGTGAACTCCAGATTAGAAGTACATCTTTAATATAAATCTGTCTTCAACTCTACACACTTCCTGCAACCTGTCATAACATCTAAAATATGTATTTTTCCCATTATAGTCTTTCAAATTTTAATATGTTTTATTAGTTTCTCACTTTTTGAAAGCATACTATCATTCTCTTTCAATGGTTCTTCGGACTACCTAATCCTTGCCTATTCGCAGAAATGAATGAAGGTCGGGGATGTTGATTATCGTCGAACGTTTGCAGTTCGAAGATTCTTTTATCCATCGTGGCAATCCAACTTAACCTGACACCCGCCAGCTTCTTCACAAAATCGTAGGTTTTTAAGGAAACGAGTGAATCGCATTCAAATAAAGGCGCCACAACCAGTGGGACGGTGCTCAACCTTCTTTTTGATCGAAGTCCTACGTTTGCAGTCCGAAGATTGGTTTAGCCACCGAGTTTCCGGGTGGAAGGAATCCCTATTTAACTCTGCATAATTCCTGCTAGTTTGCATTCCACCTAAAATGCATATTTATACCTGCATCCTACTAGAATAACCAACATCCTTCCCCTCCATTATGGTCTTCAACATCCCATCCCCCCTGAGTTCCCCTTCCATCCGCCTTTCCCGCCTTCACTTCCTATTTAGCTTAGCCTTCCTACTTCGCGATAACCTCATCATTTTCGTTTTTTTTACTGTTAATTTTCATCCCAAACATCTCAATTTGGAACTGTAAATCACTCAACAAGGTCTGCAGACCCGTGGGTGAATGAATGATTAGAACCTCAATAATCTTGTGCAGCAAAAAAAGAAAAGACCAACCTAAAGGTAGAAATTCAAGGATTTGATTTCTAAGCGCAAATCCTTAACTTCATTTTCTCCATGCGACATGCACGGATTTCCACCTATTTCTCTTCTTAATAGTTCTATCTCTATTCACATTTTTCAATTAAGGTAAATTCTTATTATTAGCTCAAAATTTTTCCTACATGGCAACTAAACGGGTTGCCTGGTTTAAAAAACTTGGTGACTCCTATAGCTAAACTCATTTTGAGAATTTTCTTGGAACAAAATCATTATAGAGTGGTACAAGGTAATGAATTGGTCCTTCTAATCTGCTGTTCATATGTCGTTATGATTAGTTATATCACCTATCTAATCTCCAGGTTGAAATGTCTACTAGTTGGTTTTTATGACGTTATTTATTCCCCTTCCCCTCATAACCTACATATGAAAAATCTTGAGTCTATACTTATTCTCTTTCTTCAACGATCAGGATTTCTAATCATACAATCCAAGTCCACATTCCAATATCGATTAATCGTTAACGTACTTCAAAACCTAACTATATTTCATACAATATCGTATGTTCTCCTCTTCCTGCCTGCAATCTTATAGTCAGCTGACTGATGAAAGTTTCATTAGATATGTCAGCCTACGCGACCTTACCCCGTCATATTCATTCCTAACTTAAATAACTTCCTACGACCATTTACAATTAGCTCAGTGATTAGATGACCCCACCATGAATAGATGACCCACTACCCTGCCTTACTCCTGAAAATAATGCCCAATGGCCGATGTAAAAGTTCTTCAAAGAAGGTTATATAGAGAAATCACTTAGGGACGCCTATAAAAGCAAACAAAAAATAATTGCCATATTATGAGGTACAGAGGTTCACTAAAGTCAGGTTCTATTAAATATGGCTTAGAATCAACGTGCCACAGTAGAGTTCAAATAATATTTGCAGAATTAAAGAATGGAATGAAATCAGATGAAAGATAATTGTAAGAACGTAGATATTGAGGACAAATAATGGTGTATAGAGAGTGATAAAAGCAATAATTCGTGATAATATTGTCTATATTTTCAAATTCTCATTTAGTCTGTTTCTCAAAAAAGAATTGTGGTTATGAGGACACCGGATTTATATGCAATAAGCAATTTTTAATCCTGTTGAATGATATAATTCTGTTATGACACTATAATGAAAATGTTAAAGAATTATTTGCGGGTTATGAGATAAACAAGTTATTGGCTGGAACTAAGTAGTGGTAATAACTAAAGACCTCACCGTCGGATATTAGACCAGGGGACGATAATTGATGCGCTATTTTGAAAAAAGTAGATCTGAAACCATCCGGATTAATCAAGGATCTTTTGAGAAATGATATACGTAAAATAGTTTAATCTTTGAACCGAGGGTTTAAAAAAATACTCTATTTGAGGAAAGAAGATTCAACTATAGAAAAATTAAAAAATTAAATAATTAAAATCTGGAGTCTACAGTCTCTCTCTTTCTTATCATTCTGAGGTTTCACAGAGTGTTCTCAATTCGTCGTAATCGAATGCAAAATATGCTCACGTAAGGACAATATAATGGAAATGGCGATACGAAGATACAATTGAACAAACAGATCAACCTAACGACAGTTAACCTTGGTAAATCACACCAGAGATCCCTACGTTACCATACCATACCGCATCACCACACCTTAACCCCTACGATGCATGAAATGACCTCGATCAAAGAAGTGGTCGAATATATAAGATGGATAAGGAAGGCACAATGCCTCATCTTAAACCAGCGAACTTTACTGTCATAATAGTAAAAGCATAAGTATTGTTCTGTCAAAAAGGAGTTATTTATTTAAGTCAAATATAATATCAAAAGAAGAACCTTTAATTATTCTCATACTTATTCTTACATACACATAATTATTAAATACTCATACCTATCCAGCTCTCTGTCGTTTTTATTTCTTTTGTGGGTGAAATAAGTAAAAATGACGGGCCGCCTCCATTCGTAATCTGAGAATTGTAATCGTCGTATTACTCATCTCAACCTAGGGGATACCAGCGGCATCTCACATTTTTTTTCAAGGTATACGTACTGTAGTTCGTCATCTATATTGTATAGACACTCCAGGTTGACCTCTTTCATTACCATTTTTATTGACTGTAATGCTTAATAAACGTAGTAAACTTGAAATTTACTTGCTTAATTAATCAGGTACAACTCTATATAAACAATGGAAGAAGCACAAGTAAAAGTACAAGAAGAACAATCATATTTCTTGGAATTTCAGATATCACATATTACAAGTGTCATATCTATTTGATTAGGTATCTGTGAATTCCTTCGAAGGATTACGGAAGTTTATACCCATAGCTGGATAATTTTCCGAATTCCCAACATTCCCTCCCAAGTGAATGATATTAAAAGTCTTCCTCTGGAGGAAGTAATATAGTATAATTTAGCGATAGAAGTAATATTTCATAGCTTTTGCGAGAATGGTCTTGAATTCGTGGTCTAACACCCCACTCTCTTTCTATCTCTTTTAATAACTTCGCATTCCAGTGATGCCTTCGATTTCAACCTCCCCTCCCCGCGAGAGACGACATCTCCCCCTCCCCTCCCCCTACTGAACCCGTATCTCCTCCCCTCCTTCATCCCCTCTTCGATCCAAGTTACATTCCCAAGCCCACGCAACCTCGTGATCATTTGTTTTTCCACGTTGCGTACATGCACGCGCGGCACTAACTTGGCGTAAATCCATTTGACTTTGTAACGCTTGTCTCACCTCGAAATGTCGTCGTTCCTTTAAACAATTTTTTTTCTGCGAAAGCTTCGGATTGCGGACACGAGATTATCGGCTGCTACCCTACCGTGCTACCCCTCCGATACCATAAAATAAATTATAAACTGCTTTGGATAATGGATTGATTTTGCGAAGTAAAAGTTGAAGGATGCGTGTCAAATTTATTTTTCGCTATGATGGATAAATGATCCATCGCGAGGCATCTTGACTAACATTAAGGACAAAAGGTTTCCCAGAATCCTACTTTCTGACGACATGAAATAATGTTGACAAAATTTTATATTCTTGGAAGTAATTTTTTTAATAATATATATTATAACTATCGCATTATTTTAATTGGTAATAACAAATCAAAAAGAAAAAGTTTACTAAGGTAATACTCTGACAGTAAAATGATTAATTTTCATTGCAAATGGAAATGTGTACATAATTAATGTTTATAATACATATAATACAATGTATACAATAATATTTATTCACATTGTTAATTAAAAACACTGTGTATTTGATAAGAAAAAGTTAATTCTGCTTCAAAATTCGTGGACTGAAGTGTTTCTTCTCAAAATTAGGAAATTTCCCATAATGGTTAGGGTTCATTACCAATTAACCTGATCTCGTGCTGAGCGTTAGAGAGAAGTGCAGGAAAAAGATCATGTCATACAAGTCGAATGAATAATCGGTAAGATAGTAACTTGTAGAGAATGAACCTTTAGTCAAAAATCGACTTATGATAAGCGTTCAAGAAGTATAAGCATTCGGAAAAAATGATCAAATAAAATAAGGTTTATTATATGATATTCGATTCCCATCTTATGTCAATATTATTGAATTTTATTGCTCTCCTAGCCGTAATTGTTCAGGCTTTTCGAAGGTACTATATCCATCGTGCAAGTACTTTTCGCTTCCAAATTCAGGTGACACCCATTGGCAAAAGAGATTTCATAAAGGCGATGCCTATTAAATTATTTGTTATCTATAGACCACGTGAAAGTTTCCTTTTCTTTGGCTCTGTATCGAAATTGATTTTGGCACATAGCCGCTGTTTCACTATGACAATTTGGTTATAATCAACATTATACCATATGACCTATTGTGTTTGATAGGCAAATGACTATGTGACATTGTGATGAAGATTGCATCTTACATTTATCTGTGTTACTGCCCTTCATTCTGACATGCGATTGAAATGACGAGTCGAATTTCAATACAGGAGGATGATAGGTAAAAATTATTAGTTTGAAGGAAAAAATTCGTAGTCCAGAACTAATCGAAAGCGAAAGCTTCAGTTTGGAGATAATCGCTTTCTCGCCGATCTCATTTCCCCATGACGACTCTGTAACCTCGACCTCGACCCTATTCCTCGACTCTTTCTTTCCCCTCGCCCTCGCCAGGGAAAAAGGATCCTCCTTCCGAAGCTCCCATCTTCGTCACTCGCTTACCCTGCATGATATACGACAAATAATTCCACCTTACGGCCGTCGTCGTCCGGTGGCGCTCTAGGGCGTCGTTCGTGTCGTGTCCTCTGGTGTTGCGACACGCTTCCACGCTCACCCGGTTTGAAATTTACGGCGCATGCGCAATCCTAAATTTTGTAAAAACGCACGCACATGCCTCATCCCCCACCTCACACCTCCCACCGCTCCGCTCTCTCTCTCTCTCTATATCTCTCTCTCTCCCTCCCCCCCTCTACTCTTAAGGACGAACGTGGCTGAATGGCATGAGTGGGAAGACGGGAGGAGAGTATTATTTTTTTTTGAGAATAGTGAAAAATAAGAAGCTCCCGTCCGCTTCGCGTCTCCTTCCCTCCCCCCACTCGCTCCTCTTGCTTCTCTCCTCTCCTTTGCATCCAGTCGATTTTAACGAACAAGTATCACGCGATACCTACACATGGCATCTTTGCATGCAGTCAACTGGCCATCTCTCCTTCGGGCCGTGACGATAAAGCATTTCTCTGTCCGATCGTTCTGTTCTATAGCCAACTATTTATGATGTTTTCGGGTCATTAATTTCTATATGGTAGATTTTACGCTATTCGCACTTTGCGCAGACTCCGAAACCAACGGCACGAGAATGTTCCAACTGCCCGTCCCTCACCCCAACCTATTAAAATGGTTCTTTTCGTAAATTAATAGCGCGGTCCCGATTTTTCTGAACTTTTTGGCGAATTTTTTTCGCGTTCAAAGTGCATAGGCTTAAGTTGAATAGGTTTTCAGCATTGGACATTATTTTATGAAATGATATTGCCGATGGTATAAAATTATTATATAGCTCATAATTACCTATTTCCACAGAGCTCCCCTTCAAATGATTTGGGATTTTCTAAATGTTCCATTTCACATTTTATTAAATATTTAAATTTATCTAAAAATTACTGTCGAAGTCGCCCGAAGAGTGATAATGCTACTGCTTGAATTAAACTCAGTAGAGACGCATTATAACTTGCATCGCATCTCCTCGATGGACGCGTTTTTTTCATAATTTCTGTAGGTAAAGCGACAGTAACCGATTTTGTACTACTTAGAATTACTTCCTTAAGTCTAATCGAGATATGGACATAGAGGCGTTCTTCTTCATTCAATGAAAGAAGTTTATTCAGTAAATTATTCGGTCCAACCACATTAGCATAAAGATTGAACGACATTCACCAACATCTTGGCTAGGTGATTAAGGCGATTCATTTCGCTCGCCTAGCATATCCTGTCCAATTCCGTTCCCGCTCTAAAATAATTAAGTCCTCCCACTAGAAGGAGGAAATTTACCTGCGACTCCTCTTGCCCTTGAGAGAAATGTTCACTTTTTTCATAACAACGGCACTCCATCTATTCCCCGCTAAGAGTCGGAGTTGGATAGGCGGCACAAACTTTTATTGCTTTCAAAGATGGCCTCCGACGGTAGGAAAACCCTTTCCTCGATGCCAGGTGGCTCTCCAAAATGAATTATTGCCATTCCGAACACTTCGAGTCGATAATTATTTCACGCGAAGCAGGGAATGAGAGAAGCCGTGGAGGGGGCTAGGACAACCGCGGGAGCGCTAATATTACAATTAACGACAGCATATAAATCCAAACGGAGGTTCCGTAATAGGTCCTTGTAATCAGCCCTCCTCCTCCCTACTGCTCTAGCTGTATCTGCGTCTCTCTTTCTCACTCTCTCGCTCTCTCTCTCTCTCTCTCTGACTCTCTCTAGCTCTCTCTCTCTCTCTATCTCTGTCTTACTCTCCCCATGCCCATCCCATCTCCATGCCGCTGTCAGATATAAATAACAGTATTTCTAGCCCGTGATTTCGAGATCAGGTACTCCGGAAGCCATCGATCTCCAGGGGGATATTATTTTCTCCTTTTTCGCGACCAATTGATAACTTCCCAACCGTCCCACGTCTCCTCGCGAGGGCATCAACTCGGGATCATCCGAGAGACACGAGAATGTAGTAAACGATTGAAATGGGCGTTTATTAAAATTCATTGAGCGGTTTAAGTGGCAGATAGCAATGACTTGAAGTGACGGTCGTCGTCACCAAGCACCGTTGAACTAAGAAGCGTCGCTAACCATTTC
Organism: Rhinocypha anisoptera; assembly: GCA_011762765.2. Lineage (NCBI taxonomy): Eukaryota > Metazoa > Arthropoda > Insecta > Odonata > Chlorocyphidae > Rhinocypha > Rhinocypha anisoptera. The sequence goes on along the minus strand of WURS02000015.1, from coordinate 10,813,325 downwards.
TCGAATAAATCCGAAAGAGCACTGGACCTTTAATCTTGAAAAGATACTCCCATTTAATCATAAAAAAAGGAACAATAACATGCGCTTATAACCTCTCCAAAAATATTTGTGATGCATTGAATTCAAATGGGTTCCATATAAAAAAATATTATTTTCATAGGTTTAATGGGCAGCATGCCAGAAGATTCACATCAGTTCTTCCAGTCTTTTAAATCAACCAACACTTTAGTTGTGAATAAATCGTAGATTGAGTAAATTTTTAAATATTAGCACAATTTCAGCCTCCTATAACTTCCACTTTGTTCATTTTTAAAACCAAGAATTCAATTTCAAAGGAAAATTTACATTTTCAGAATATTTTCTATAAGAGGAGGAGTCAATAAGGTATTTGTTAAATTAGGTAAGAAAACAATGCATACAAATTCATCATATGTAGTGAATTCTATAATTTTCCTTATCATTTTATTTGAATTTTCCATAGAATTTCTTAATATCGAATAAAATAATATCTTGTACTTTTATTTATAATAAGGGGAGAAATAAGAATGTCTTCTTTCTCCACCTTTATTTTCCTGCCGTTCCCCCTTTGTCATTTTTCAAAAACAAAAACATTGCTTTTCCTCCAGGGTTCTCTTACTTGTAATCTCTTAAAATATTCCTTTAACCGATAGCATTCAGCACTTTTGCTGATTTGTTTGCACCACTTATATTTGAAGCCTTATTTTCTGTTGAAACACCCAGACTATTAATTAATTTTAATTACCATTTTAACATCGTATTCGTAAATATTAAATGGATTAGAAGAAATATATTCAAGATAGAACAGGAAAAGAAAATTTAGTTTCTAGTGTAGAATGGTGTTAGCCAGTTTTAAAATGATCTAAAAATTGAAAATATTACTTTTATATATACAAGGATGAATAAATTCCGAAATAAACTCCAGGTATGTGTGTGAAAGTACGGTATTTGCGGAAGAACTACATTATTCGATTTAAAACAGAAAACTATAAAGAATCTTTCTGAATGCTTACCTTCATGTAATGAATGCCTAGAGGTGGATGAGGAATGGGGATGGAACAATTTATTTGATAAAAATTGTATTCCACTGGTTCATAGTTTACAGAATCCATTTTAATGCATGACTTTTTTTTGCCTGTGCATGAAGACCCCAGACATATATCTCAGACCTTTAAATTTTAGTTCTATAAGAAAAGTTTCTGACTATTCTGCAGAATGTCCAAGGCTGGACTTGAATGCGTGACCTTTGGGTCAGCCAATCCCATCTTTGTAACTTTTTTTGGAATCGAAAATTTCGAGAATTCTTATTTGAGAACTCATTTCTGTTACTATAAGTTTTTTTCATACCTATTTTAAACTTTTACCGTCATTGTTTTCAATTGCCTTTGGAGTAAAATAATTGTGAGGTGATTACTGCAGCGCTGTGATTTTTAATATTAATGTCCGCTGGACTATATTTAAGCAAATATTTCCTTTGTATATTCATAATTATTATTGAAAACTGCTTGTTTCCATGAAGCAATACTGATATCTACAAAAATTATTGGAAATTGATGCTATTGTTGCTTTTATTAATTGCTCAGTTGTCTTACTTTTCCTCAGAGCCGCATTCACTTAAGTGCGACTGGCAGATATTTTCCTGGCATATTTAAGTTTGAAATATTTACATGTGTACTTATTTAAGGAAAAAGTAGTAATGTCGTAATAATGGTTTTAGTTTATATTTTAGTCTCAGGAAAAGGAATCCAATAGCCGACCAGGTTATCCTGGTGGATAGAGTGCTCGCCGGCTAACCCAAAGGTCGCGGGTTCGCGTTCCGCCCAGGGTGTTGTGTTTGTCCAGATGGATTTTTTGTATGACGTGACGAGGTGCGAAATGACCATAGCCCGCCGAAGCACCCTATAAACAAAAAATACTACAACTAGGAATCCAATGGAACCTCATAAATACGGGATACCTTTGCTGATTCCGTTCACACCTTCCGGAGCGTGATACCAAATTTTATATCCTTGTCACCACATTAACAACGTTGATATTACTCCTGAGAAAGGTCCTTTAACATATCTATGTCCCTTGTTGCCCCATCTCCCCCCCACCTCACATGTGTGCTCATCTTTTCTCTTCCTGTTTCGCCACAACAATTCACGCGCCACATCGCCGCCGCCCCCCCAGTTTGAAGCGTTCCTTCCCCCCGCCATCTTCCCTTCTCCTCCGCCCGAAAACAGTCTTCTCTTCCTCGAGTGTCTTTTGCGAAAGACAAGAGTGGAGAAGGAGATGGAGGATACAGGGAGTGAGGATTGCGGGGGGGGAGGAGCGTAAGAGGGGGCGCCGAGATTCGTGAGAGCGGGAGGGCGGGGTGGAGG
>WURS02000015.1:10766632-10782289 GCA_011762765.2 Rhinocypha anisoptera | reverse complement strand
CCATCCTGCTAAGGTCAACACAGACAAATGGGCTTTTCCTGTATTGTCTACAGGTCTAGCTCACAGCTCCATATGTTCTTTTATTCTAATTGATCAGCTATAAGGACGAAATAGCACCAGGAAATGACTGGAGTATAGAATCCAAGATAAGTTGTTCAGTCACTCCCCAGGAAAGTCTGTGGCATAAAACCAAAAAGTTTTCTCTCCTAAAATCACCACAAAGTCACTGGTAAAGTCTTCATTACAATGTAGATTCCCTAGGCATGACAATGTAATGCGTGTTTGAATCCTGCGATTTATGGAATCCGAGTGGCAACTACAGCATAATCTACTCGCTATAGTGATAGTGCCGATATGACCACTCGTAATAACCGGAGGACTCCCTATGTTTTGACATGTGGAGCAACCAAAGCAAAATGATCACTCGCTATAGTGATACTTTCATTATAAGCCATATTCGCTATAGTGGACTTCTACTGTATACTGTTTTTTGGGCAATAACATAACTATTAGATCTCTATTCATCTACCTATCAATATCTATTAGATATCTCTTTGCTGTCTGGGAATTCATCATGTATAAATGTACACTGCATACAACTCTCTCACTCACCTCTATTTTCGCAGTAAAATTCACAACAGTGCCAACCTTTAACCCATCACATTTACTGGTTTGCTTCATTGGACCACTGTCTAAGCAATTTGAGTAGTATGTCACCTTCACTCCGCCAGTAGCATTGTCTTTGATCTCAATTGAAGATGATATTTTCTGGAAAGCAGCATAGAAATACAGAAATACATTTTTCATACTTGATATATAATATTGCACTTAATGTGTAGGTGATATTAATTATACGAACTATAAAACATGATAATCACTTAAAATCTTCTTACTTTGAAGACTTATTTAAAAGGAGTATTCTAATAAGCAAATATAGAAGGAGATGGGTGAATTTTCCAGAAATTTTAATCCATATAGTGTCACGGGCTGAGGGAAAAAAGAGAGCTAACTGATATATTGGTTCTAGAATAAACAAATAAGTGTAACTAATAACTATTATTTTGAGGCAAAATAAGTAACCACTATTAGCCAATTGTTCATATAACATTTTTTTTAAACAGTACTTTTTCTGTGAAGTTTAACAATTTATAGATGTCCCTGTGGCAATTTACAGTTAAAAGTTGGTGGCACAAATAGGGCTAAAGAAGGGGGACATTAAAAACATTTTCACAGTTTTCTTGATGCAATCTTCATGGAACCACAAGTAAAGAGTAAAAGCAGACCAAAGTATTAAGCTATTCCACTAAAATAATGTCCTTGCTGATTGTAAGTACATACATAGCAATTTTGCTTATAGGGTGTGTCAATGGCTAGGGTCATTTAGGACCTCTCTGAATAAAAAAAGTCCAAACACAAAACCCAAGCCCTTTGTGGGACTTGAGCCTGTGACCTTTGGGTTCGCCTAGTGAACACATAACCCACTAGGCTGACCCAGACAGCTCCTTACTGATTTTGTAAGAGGGGCTACAGGAAGACAATTCAGTAATCTTAACATAAGAATGAGGCAACAGATAAGGTTGTCCTTATTTTCTGTACCTTTGGATAGTCTTTGTAATGTGGGTAAGGATAAATGTCACAAAAGATCTACATTAAGAAGAAAAGACAGGGGTGTTGACATATGTCAGGATGAGAGAGAAAGATATTTGAAAAAATAATGCCTTACGTAACCTATTGAGCACATACTGATATTGAAGAGGATGATTTGTAGGCAGGCAGAGAGAAATCAAATAGAAAACAATTTTGACTAGCATGAGGGAAGGTAGAAAGTTTAGGAGTTGAATCAGGAAATAATCAAAAAAGGTACCTTTTCATTTATAACAGTACCTTTATCTTTCTACTGGGTCATTTTCAGGGACCATCCAAAATCAAACTACAATAATATTCTATTCAATACATCAAATCTCCTGCTCGATACTCACATCATATTGTTCCTGAACAAGCTCCACCACATTAGCTGAGTCAGCAGACAACTGCCCAGATGAGGAACCTTCAATATGATCTTTCAGATGATCATAGATATTAATTTGCTCAGCAGTAACAGCAAATATTACATTGATAGAATTTGCTTTAACCTTAGCATTCAACTGGAAATAGAAAGAAATATGTTTCTATTATATTACAAGTATCCCCAATAAAACAAGAGATAATAAAGGATAAATCCAAAAATCAAAAATAAAGTTTAAAGATATAACAATATACTCACTTGAGAGATTGAAGGATAGTCTTGTAAGGTTGAGTGGGTATACATTCCTCCCTCACTTAAATGGCAGTTTCCATCATTTGGTTTAACAATTCCTCCCAGCTTCAAATGTGAAAAAAGCATTGCATCAATTTCTAAGAAATTTTTTCTTAAAAACACAAGCATTAATTTCAACATCAGCATTTCACCCATCAATATTTCAGCATTTTTACCAGGCAACCAAAATTACATTATAATGACAGTCAACAGCCTTGGAATTGTGATGCAGAACTTTTCATCAAATTGTATCTTAACATAATTATCATCATCCATTTTTTTCAGTGAAATATGAATCCTGTTCTATGAAAATTTTTTTATCATTCATTTTAATCAAAACAAATGTGTGTTTCCATTAGATGTCATCAACTGAGGAAAAAGATTATTTTCATAAAAAGATAAGAAGAGTTGTAATTCCATACCTTTCCATCGCCAGCATAGTGAAAACCAGCATCTGTTGAAAAGACAAGGAGACGTCGAGCCTTATCACGCCAACCAATCTGTTCCTTGCAAACCACCGCTTGCATAATGGCATCAAAACCTCCCTCGGGAGCATCCAAGTTACCAGAAACAGCTGCCTCTCGAACTTCAGTCTAACCACATCATACAAAACCACATTAGAACCCATAAATTTAGAATTCACATGCAAGCTTATAACGAAAGAAATGTGATAAAATGATGTCTCACATAGGCTGATTTGCATAAAATATGAATGAGATTATTGAATGAAAAAAACCTGTTTTTATCAAAATCTGATTGTTAGCATCGTCAATGAATAATTCAATAAATTACCTACATATCCATATGCTTACAGTAACTAAAAATTAATCCATAAAAAAATTTCTTTGTGGACATGTTCTCTAAAACATTAAAACAAAAACTAATTGAGCAAGAGTTATCTTATAAAAAGGTCCACATTTGAAACATTTGTCAATTTAACTATCATGCACATTATGAGAAAACACATGCAATACACTTCGGTATTGGTGATTACTTTTAGTTAGTCTATTTCACATTAATATAACACAATAGTTAATAAGCTAGTATAATGTTTACCCATAATACCACCAGCTGAAACATCCTATAGACATACATACAAGCCATCCCTCATATAGCTAAATTCAATTAGTACATGTTACTAGAATTTAAGTGGCATGCATTTAATTGATTTAGGAGGCAATTACATTCAGGAATTTTTTAAAAATTTATATTTTCTTCTACATTTGTTCCAACATTATTCTGTCAGCAAGATATAATTTTTGCAACTTCAATAAAAGACAAGAGAACAAGAAAATATAAAATGATGGCATAGCTGAATAATATTACAGCTTAAGAATAAAAATTATTCCAGACCCTCTCATATAATTACCAATCAAAGCTTTTAAATTTCCTGAAAATTACAAATTCATTTAGTTATGTCTCATAAGCATAACTTTTGCATTAAAACATTTACTGCCATTCTTATTATCACCCAGGTAAAGAATATAAAATAGATTTTAAGATGGGACAACAGGTAAATACAATTATGTTTAGAGTTTGGTTCGGCATTAAAACCCTGTCATAAGCAGAAGAAAATAAATATCATTGAATGCACATTGTATCAATTATAAATTCCTGAGCACAGAGAAGTAGGGTCCAAATATACATGAGTATAAAGAGTAACATATGTACTTTTATCAACAATGGTGGGAAATGAGATTTTTTGTTTGGATTAATATGCTTTCCAGCCTTTAGAACAATAAAGTCTTTTGTATTTAAATAATATTGAAGTAATGTGAAGTGCTGAGCACTCGAAGCATCTCCAATATATGTCAAAAACACAGTGTAACACTATTACATTGCTTCCCATATTACTCAGGCATAGAGCAAATAAATACATCGGTAGGTTGAAAAAAGATATGAGCATTTTTCGGTACAGGAGAGTCACCTGTTATAGTAACTTATGTGATTTAAAAAAAAACTAGAATTCATTAATAGTAGTGATGTAAAAATTTGAGGAAAAATAAAGAATTGAAAAAATTACAAGATTTGCCACTATTTCATAGGAATAACTTAATGGTTAAAACCTTGTACCACCTTCAAATACTAAAATAAAATAAAGAAAACAAGATTACATAATGTGTTTCATGCTTTCAACCATTGGAATTGTAATCACTGAAATGAATAATATCCTGTTACATATATATTACAGTAAGTCAATGCGTGGAGAAGTACAGTAAATAATTCCAGAAGGCATTAGAATTTAAGGCTTGTTTTAATTCTGGTCGGTGCTAATAATAAGCTTTTCAGACTGTTGAGAAGGGTATAAAAGAATGAGAATGGAAGGGTAGGGGGTTGAAGCTCAGAAGAGCCTCCAAAAATGTTTCAACTAGTATTTGAAAAAGGTATTATATACATGAATGGTGTTGTTATATATATAAACGGTGTTGTTTCTGCTCAGCATTAATATCTTCTATGCTCTTCAGACTAGGACGAAAAGTAAACAAGGGTAGGAATGGGAGGAGAATAAGCAGTCTAGGCTTGGAAGAGCCTTCAAAAATATGTCTCAACTAGTGAAACTACATTAGTATATACCTAGATATTTGGAGAATTGGTAATATGTAATCAATGTGTTGTTTCAAGTCTTGTAAGCACTAATATTGGAGGGAGTGGGAGGAAGGGTATACAAGGACAGGAATGGAAGGATAGAAGAAATACGAAGTTCAGAAGAGTCTCCAAAAATTCAGTATTTAATACTAGGACTATACTAGGTAATATATATATTTAAAGATTGGTTTGTTTCAAATCTGAATCTTCACTTCTGTTTCAAATCTGATTAGCACTTCATAGCAACAGGCTCTTCAGACCAGAAGGAAGGATAAACAAGGAAGAAAATGGAAGGACAGCAGGAAGTTTAGGCAAAGCAACATGGCTGGTGTAGACATTCTGGATTGATCAACTCAAGATTCAAGTCTTTATAGAGCAAACGTGTCACTAGTTATCCTCATTGATTTGCTTGTCTTTTCTGAACTCAAAATAGATGACTACCTAGATGTATACAATTTAACAAATCCACATCCATAAATGTACTAATAAGCAAGCTGACACTGTAAACCCGCAACTTGTCCTTTGTGGATCTATCCTGCTGCCCTCTCTTTGATTTTTGATGCACTAATCAGTCAATGACATGTGACAAAGGAGCCACAGACTACTGCTGACTGCTAAGATAAACATTCAATAATACCCAACATATTTTCAAAATCTCTTCATATGATTTGGAAAATATTGAAATCCCATTTTGTTTGGGGTTGATAAAAATACCACGAGGAAGGATGTGAATTTGAGACTGCTAGACATATAGACACACAATGTAGGATTTTAAACCGACATGTTGAGAATCAATGCCAAATGGAAAGAAGAAATGAGAAAAAATGTTAATGTTTACTTTATATATAATACTAATACCTATATAGCATGTTTTTGTCAAAAGTAACAGTATTCAAGGGGATGAATATAGTCTCAAAAAATTAATGTTCTACAATGACAGAATAGGGTAATAAGTATTTCACCATGCTCATTGCCTTCAAGTGACAATTTTTTCATACCAAATACAGGATCACCTTTGATTGAAAAGTGCCTTGTGGAATGAATGAAAAACAGTCATCATCTGAAGATAAATGATCCAGCAGATTACTGAAAGCCTACAGGATCAAGCTATGAAATGCCACAGAAACTCCGGCTAGAACTACATGTTGCGCAACTTTCCTATGTACATAAATACCTAGTAGGAACTTGATAATCAGCTCTACAGCTTGAAATTTACAGTAACATCTTCAAAGGGCTTCAATGGTTACACTCATAAGCTAAATATTTGAGTGGTAATAAAACTCTCATTTCTATCTAGCAGCACCAGGCCTTCCATTGTTCAAAAAATACACAAAGCAGTTTTTGTTGAGTAAAGTTAATATGCTCTCTCTTTTGCACCAAATGCTTTCATGCCAAACTATTGTAAAAAAGTATATATATATATATATATATATTAGTATTTAATGCTAACAGCTTTGACACAATTTTTCACAGAAGTTTTGTCTTTGTTGTTGCATGTGTTAATTTTCCTTCCACACTAGAGTATCAGTTTCATTATAAATTACTCATTACACTTATTACATATATGTCGTGAGAATTGCGAGTATCATAACTGTGGAGCCATTAATTAATGTCATATCGTAAGAAACCTAGTCCCGTCATTGTATTCAATTGTTTACTTGTGGTTGTTTATCAAGAAAATTTTCTTTGAAAAATTCTGACCGTGCATTATCTGCAATTTCCAGCATCAATCACAGTTTTTAGCATTACACAACATACTTGGAATCAATGCACCAACGCTTTACAATTTAATGCATTGAAAAAAGCCATAAAAATAAACTTCCTTATTTAATCAATTGACTACAACAGTGCTGATTGATGTATGACATTCGAAATAACACTAACAGTCCTTGTATGAACTGACAATTGATGACACTCAATGTTTTAAGGATAGCTATCAATGAAAAAAAGAGTTGTGTCTATCACAAGGTAGAACAGATGAAAAAGATAAGGTTTCTGTGTAGATGTGCTAAATTAATAGAACTATCCTGCATTAAAATAGCTATTCCAAGTGTGTGTATTATAAACATGCAAGCTGAATGGAGCACAAAACTAAGAAATACCACACAATCATGAGACTGAACAATTTAGATAATTATTACTTTACAGAGAGAAATTTGGAAAAAAATTACTTACTAGAAGCATAGTTGATATGCATGCATTGTATTTATTTCATATTTATCTATACAAATTAAGATCCACAGCACTGTTTTGGAGATTTCTAGATATTTGAAACGGCTTCATTTAATTTTTTTTTATACTTCTGCATAAATTGTAAATTCTATATTTTTTTTAATATCTATAATTCCCCTTCTTAAACAATCATCTGGGTATTTCAAATTTCGAAGTTCAACCCATGTATTTAATGTGGATGATAGATATATATAAGCACCAAAGCATACCAAAATATCTTTCCCAAATGATAAGTTAAGTCTCATGTATTCTCCAAATCTTTTTTTCCAACTTAAACATACAAAAATTTAGGCCCTCTGTAAACTTTGTTAAAACACACAATTGGTCATGTCAAAGTGAATGCATAGTATCCAGGGTTATATTATATATATTGATGAGTTGTTCTACTCTTTAACTAATGTTATAAAATATATCTACCACTAGAAAAAAATTAATAAACTAACATTTTGTAAAGGAGTACTGTACCAGCACAACATGCTATATGCTAGCATGGCTAGATTAAGTGATGTCATATGGCCACACAATTAAGCAGTATTTGCAATAAACCTATTATTTTGCAGAGGACCTAATTTACATTATTCATGCAAAGTATTTAAATGTTTATGCTTATATAAGTGCTTTCATATCATACAATATTCTATTCTTTGTCTAATTTGAACAAAAATTTGATCCAAACTTATTAGCATTGTTACTAACACTCTTCTGTTAATTGCACTTTTCAGTATTCTTTGAGATTTCATATATTTAAGTTGAAAAATGTCCTGCCTAAATAGTTTTATTGTGCTAAATTTAGAGGTTACCTGGAGAAGCATTTTGGATTAGATATTAGGTAGCATGTCTGCTTACTAGTTGCCATACGGTGTACTAAGGATTACTTTTCTGCAGAATTTCATGGATACTTTTACCCAGTACCAAATGTAAAAACTGCTTAATCTGAGAGTGCATCTGCCTGCTACCTCTAAGGTCATCACACAATCCAATTCCAGACTCGGAGCTGTGAAAACAGGTAGTTACAAGGAAAAACAAGAAATCCTGCTAGCTAGCTCATCATTGCCAATTTACCAATAAGTATCTAAGATAATGATGATATAACTACATATTAAGGAAAAAAAGGATCCAAAATGTGAACCATTAAATTTTTTGAAAAAAATTATTTTTCTGTTGGACAGAGCCCTCTATAATTCAAATAAGTATGAGGTGCATTAAAGTTGTAAGGCCCCCAATTTTTTTCTCCGGACTGGAAACAGAAACATGCTGTTTGTTTCAAAAAGAGCGAGCACTCTTTGCCAATGCGTGACAGATATAGCAGCATTGTACGACAGACAAGACAACCTCTAGCGGCAGCCACAAGAATGAGAACTGTTTTCGATACTTAAAATGTCGACGTTTTTGTTACACGACCTGTGTGTAATCATTCGTGGTGTGACACCAATTGAAATTCATCGCCAGTTGAAGGAGACATGTGGTGATGGAGTCATGGATGTGTCGAAACAGCGATTTTCCAGTGGTCAAAACAGAATTCTAAAGAAGCCTTCGCTGCGGCCATAGAATCATGACATTGCAATAAATGTGTGCAGCTGCAGGGAGATTACATCGAGTAGTAACACAATTTTCATTGTTTTTAAGGTGAATAATTAGTTAGAAAAAAATCTGAGGCCTTATAACTTGAATGCACCTTGTATTCACTGAAAATTTTCGGATATTTCAACAAAATGTAATGTCCAATAGAAACTCAGTTTTTGTGTATTAATGTTTGAATTAGTGTTTTTGAAGTTGTCCACACTTCACATAAGGTGAAGTCACACACCTGACATTATTTTCTCTATCCAAAGACAAACAGCTATAAACTCTTGATAAAAGCATTACTAAAATTCATTCATGCTAGAATATGTTGGGCATACTCTAAGAGTATGGTTCATGTTGAATCACAGCAAATTCGGATTCATAAAAACCATGCTTTTAAAATTCCAGTAATCAATTTCATCAATTTAAAAGATGCAATTTAAGCAAATAGGACATTAGAACTTTTCTGCGGACAAGGCAGATTATTTTGGTTCTACTTGAATAGAACTTACAGCATTATCCTTAACAAAGCTCTTAAAAGCCAAGCAATAGCAAACAGAACAAGCTTCAGAACTAAAAGTAACACAACATCACACTTATGCATCATAGCAAACATTGTAACTTACGGAGAAATTTTTGTCCGTATCAAACAGAGGCATAACATTGCGATAGCCATATGGAGCAGTGCACTTGTCGCAAGGAGCCTTCAAACTAAGAAAAATTATGATTTTCAATCTCTTGGCATTTATAAAACTTAAAGAGAATTCTACAGTTTTCATTCACATACAGCACCGTTCAAACTGTATCACCATATGCATATTTGAGGCCATTAACAATATATTTGCCACTCAATAAAACAAATAGAGATGCATTAGCATAGTTCAAAATGTAGGAAACCTATGTAAAATTGAAAGATCAAACAATCTGGTACCTTGTATATCATAATCTGTAAGAAATAAACTCAGTATTAATATTTACAATGTACAGAAAATACCATCACCAACAGAATGCTGATAAAATTAACAAAAGCAATTACACCACCACCATCCGAATCAACATTTAATTTCCCAATGTAATAACACATTCTTAAAATCCCTGTACCACTACATGTCCCAGTTGGGTAAGTCCACACACAACAATGTTGTGAATGTGACAGGAGGGATGATAATATCACTACTACCATACTCCATACTACTTCAAGACTATAAGTCAACATAAGCATAAATACAAAGGCCCTGGTCAAATGAGAAGCACTGCAGAATAGTATATGCATTACAACCAACATTTAACCATTACTAGATGTACAAATAAAGAAAATTCATTGTGTTAATGTGAAAATCACTGAAATGACAGAGAAATTATAATAAATTATTTAAGCACTTACAGAGAAAAGGCTAGTATTAGCGGTGAGTTCCATGTGGTTACGGAAACCATAGGGTGCTTCACAACCATCGCAGGGTTCCTCAAGTCTTGGCAGAAAAGAAAATTTTTGCATAAAGGTAAAACATTAAATTGTATCTAATTTAAGCTAATCTAAGACTATGAGAGGGGTAAAATTTAACAATTATTTTGAGTAAAAAATAATTACATTGTACACGGCCTAATCTAAACAATGACATGTCCATTTTAACCCCTCAGCTGCGGCAGCCTTATTCTTTCGTGACGGCTGTGCAAGTGAGAAAAGTAGGCAGTGGTAGTATTCTTCCCTTCAAGTGCCAACAAATGTTTAGCAGATATAGAGTTTTCTTGTAATAAGGGACAGCCCTTATAATCTACATCACCCTTTTCCCCCCGAGTGAGACAGTAGAGATTCGATTAATCAGAGTAAAAATATTTCATATGGAAATATATTCAAATATGCACTCCATACCTACTTTCCTTAATTATTTCTGATTAATTTGATACTAAAACAGTATGCAAATACTTTTATTCATAACCTACACTCAACCAAAACTGAGGGAAATGATGAACGTTGGTCAGAAAAGAAATTCTCAAAACTCAGCAAATGGAATGCATTCATCAGAAACGTGCACGGGTCGTGAACCTTCATAAACGGCACTGGAAAGGGAATTTCGGAACAATAAGAAAGAGTTACCATTAGAACCTTTCTCTGAAAGGTTGGGTCACAAGAGGGTGGAGAGGGTATAAAGGAGGCAGTCATAAATATGTATATTCTCCGCAGTTGCCCGCCAGATATGCGTATTCCACAGCCAAGGGGCTAATTAGTAGAAGATCACTCCCCCCTACCACTATATCTATCAGGTAATGCAGTTGGTCAGATAATTTCTGCTCAATGAAATACAAAAATGTGCATTCTGAGACCAACGACAATTATTTTCAACATCTAATTATGTGACAGAATGACAAATACCTATTTCAAGATGGCTACATACAAATTGGATAATCATCGCCGTAGATTTTTTCATTTTACTTATACATCTACCTGATTTTCAAGCTAAAACTGAATCAACTGGGAAGGAAAAATGTTGTCAAATCATACAAATAATTTTGGAGATCCAAAATCATTTTAAAATTTTGATTTGGCACATGCCATTTCTGATATGGAACTGCTGCTCTCTAACAAATGATAATTTATTAAGTGTCACATAATAGCCTACATGTGGATAACACATGTCTAAATGAAAGGAAAATTGAGGCATTATATATCTATATATATACTGGTTGGTCTCAATGATTTCATTATAAAAATTATCATGACCAAATCTTCAAAACATTGATGATCACTGAAATGTAATCCATGCAGTTTGCACTTTGTAGCCTGGTAGTGAAAAATGTTTCCAGATATTTTACGGTTGTACATTAGTGGCCACTATGTGATGATGGTAAAATCCTTGTGCTTGGTAATAACTAGGAAGTGAAAGTAGCATTGCTAATACATCTCACCATCTGTGATTTTAAAGAACTTCTATAAGCACAGCTTAAACATTGGAAACTTGGTGATAAAGACATGGAGCTAGAAATCTATTATGTAAATTTTTAGAAAACAAAACTTTATTAACTTTCATGGTAATAATTGTACCACGAGGATGAGAAAAAAAAACTAGGCCTATTAAAACTAGTTTCATAGAAAAAAAAAGTTGAAAAGCAAGTGTGAAAAGCAAGGCCAGAGCTAAATCTGAAGTAAAAATAGCATACAATAAATTGTTACATTTTTACTTTCAAATCAGAGTCAGAAAGAAAATATTTACCCTAGATGTTGAGATAAATCCTCTATAGCATCTTCCTGAATGCATTTGTTTTTGGTTCTACTTATAAAGTATTCCATAAAAACTTGAAGAATGACATCATTTCTATCTTCAAAAATCAATTAATAATAAGAGAAGAGTTACTGATATATGAGAGAAGAGTTACTGATATCCCAGCATTAATTCTTGAGCAATTTTTATATATTTTCTCAATTATAAATTTTTCAATGGTAGTTTCTCAAATATTGTACTACATACTAAGTAAAAAAGACCCATATTGTACTCAAAATTTTATTATCTATGGTAATCAAAAACGACTTCATTTTCAATCTACAATGGAAGGACATAATATTACACACATTTTCAGCAAAAAGAATCATAAAAAAATTATTTATAAAACTACTGTATTTTCCAGCTTAAAACACAGGGTATTTTCTCAGAAAAAAATATTTGGAAAATCAGTCTATCTTATGTGGGGATAAAAGTTTTTATTTTTCCTGGAATGCTCTGCCAAAACTTGGGTGTGCCTTATTGCCTGTATGTCTTTTAATTCAGAAAATATGGTATATAAGCTACAGAGTTGGGCTATATTGTGTCTAGAGCACTTTTGACTCCACATAAGTTGCTAACAGTAAAGTGAACAGCCTGGAGTTGAACTTCTGCACTAAAAATTGAATTAATCATAGGGGTTTAGTTGAGAAGATAGCTTGGTGCTCTGGATAGATTATTCAGTGAGAGAACAAAACTGGATGCATAACTTCATATTAACAGCTTCATTTTTGGGACTACTACTGAGCAGTGTACAGTCATGTTCTCAGTACTGTCCCTACAGAATCTGATGAATTTAATCCGGTCTAAGGAATTTGAACTTTTCATCTCCTGAATTCCATGGCCACTTATTCTTTCAAAAAAGGTCAGTGACTTGCCAGTAAAACTTCTATGCTTTGAATGCAAATGCCAAACAAATTTTGAAGGATTCATAACATTACATGTGAGATTTTCTGATCATACTACACAAAAAGACCTAGGTCATAATACTCCCCCAGGACTAAAATTAAATCAAGATTTAAATGGTTCATAATGCAAAACCTCACATTTTCTCTTTTTCTTTTGTACTAGATATTCCAAAGTAATAATGCATTTCTTGTCATTTTTCTTCTAAACTTGAAGCATTAGTACTAAGCTTCTTTTTTCAAATACTTTTGCTATTATTACTACTTTTCTCATGCAGTGTGTCCATACCTATTAAAAGGGGAAGAAGCCCTTTGTTGTTTATTATTTTTGGTCTCCATTTTTTGAGATTTCATGTTATACAAAATAAATAACTTGTTCCAAAAAGACCTCATTTATATACAATTACTTCAGGGTTTTAAGAAATTTTTAGATCTTCAAGATACATAAATTACATTATTTTGAAATTTTTTTATGAGGTTAAATTTTAAATTGTAAATTTGTAAAAATTTAAATATTTTTTACAAGATTAAATATTGCATGAGCACAGTGCAAATTCTCCTTAGGTCTGCATAACATACTATGAAAATATGTATTGTTGTAGAGCTTTTATTGAAATATTATTTATCAAAGTGAATCAATAAGAACAGGGCCGTTAATACTATTTCTAACACTGAAGTCCATGAGAGATAACTTTCATAGAATTATACTTTCATAGAGCTATATTCCATGTGCTATTCATCTTTTAGGTTGATAAGATTTATTGGTAGTGTTCTCCAGAGTCTGGAGAAATTAATTCTGAAAAATAATAACTTCGACATCATGGCAATCAATAATAATCATTTATGTAACCAAAAGTTACTTCATTCCTTTTTTGAAGTCGCATATCTTCAATTGTTTCTTGAAAAAGGATGTGTGTTAAAACAAGCTTTTGAATGAGCAGATTTAATGAAGCTTGGGTAGATTACCTATCATAATTTTACACAGTCCCCAGAGAATGAGAAATTTTTCATATTCTTCATATAGCTCTTCTTTTAGTTGCACCTGGTACATACAGACCTATTCCCTCTCTCTCTTTTACACACACCCAAACACACACACACAAATGCACGCACACACAGAAACACAAAATTGCATTTAATTTCATTAACATAGAAAATATCCTTGGAGCCCAAGCTTGTTTATTATTAACTGCATATGATTTACATGCTATAGCAAGATACTAAGATACTGGTCAGCTCACCGGAAAATGTAAACTTACAACACTTAAGTAATATTCCACATGATTTTATTGTCATGGTATAATGTTTCTATATTTAGGCATCATCCATCAGGTAAAAAAAATATTATTTTGGTACCTGATAATAACACGTCACTGTAAGAATAAAATTCTGTGTAATATTACATTATATATTAAGTTTTCATTTTCCTATAAGCATAATTTTCCTCGGAATTAAGCCTAAAACCATTAAGCATACTGCTTAGCTATTAAAAGTTCAATTACTTAATGAAAAAGTCATTAATTCTCACGGCAAAATTTGATTGTGACTTTCTTGAAAATTTCTTATAGGTGGTGGTGCAAATATTCCAATTAATACTCTGTTGTCAGTGAAACTGGTATGTGAACAACTCATAAAATAATTTTTTAGACAAACAATCCTTGAAATTTAAGAGATAAATGTAACGGTACATTTACACACACACATTTATAAATATACTGTTTTTAGTACTTACTTTTTGGGCACAGTACTAACATATGGCATGACCACTTTATCAACAAAACTGCCAAATCCAAGTCTAAAATTTGATGTAATGCTCTGCATGGTATGTGCCAAACTATTTCCCAGATCAGATAACTTCTCCTTATCATCCTCCATAGATTTTGACAAGTCCATCAAATAGTAAAGATCAATGGGATAATCTTCAGCCTGAGCATACTGCAGAAAGAGGCTATAGGATTCATCTGTAAGAAATTATATTTTATTAAAACCATAGCATATTAAAATTACCTGGTCTAACAAAATAATTTATAAAAATACAGTAAAATTAAGTGTTTTATTAATGTATCAATGAAACAGGAGGATATATTTTGCAGTGATATTTCACTCATTGACTATTGACATCTTATAATCACATTTATTAAAGCAAATACATATTCATATTTTAAGCCATGTTTTTAAATTGGAAAACCTGCAAAACAATATTCTCCCCAATAAAAGTGGTATGAAAATTTGTGAAATATATTTATAACATTAATGTTTCTTGATAATTCAGCTATAAAGGTTGACTAATGTGGATAGCTGCAGGACATTAAAACATTCTTTTTCAATAATATTTTATTACAATAATTTTGTACCAGTTTCTCCCTAGATATTTTAAGAGAAAATTCACCAAAATAACTGTGACCACAATGATTGAGTGTTTAATTATTGGTCAAAAAGTTTTTTTTTTACTTTGTTCTCCAAAATTTGTGTAAAGCATGCATGATAATTATATGTACATAAAAAGCAACACCTTTGTGCATTATTAAAATAGAAATTTTTTAATATGCAATCATGTGGATATAATCAAAGTAAAATAAAATAATAGAATGTTCACTTTAAGTCTTCCACATGTTTTTGGTATGCTAGGGAAGAAATATAATACAGATACTAGTGATAGAAACAATATGAGCATTTTATAACATGCATTAATTATAAGAATTGTATGTTAAATCCAGGTCGTGGTAGCCCAGTGGGTAGAGTGCCTTTCCATCGATTTTTCCAACATAATCCATGGTGACTCTATCGCCAAGTTCTGCTGCGCCTTGCTTCTGAGAAAAAT
>WURS02000015.1:10752545-10766532 GCA_011762765.2 Rhinocypha anisoptera | reverse complement strand
AGCCCAGTGGGTAGAGTGCTTGGCTACTGACCGGGGGACCCGGGTTCGAGACCCGGTGACGACTCCGGACACCTCCAGTTTAACCCAAGCTGAGTGATTTTTCGGACACCACATCTTCGTGGGAAACCACAGGCGGCACAGGGAAAGGAACTGACCCCTCTACCCTGTGTGAATTTCCACACGCTTCGTACAGGGGAGCTCTACCCTCACACTTAACATACCAACCCTCAGTGAATACTGTGGTGGATTACACACAAGAAATACGTACCAAACAGGCCCAGTTTGTTGAGTGATAAATAAAATGTCAAATTGGTACACGAGGTCACGTGACGGAGAAGGCGTTAGCTACACTTCCTGTGGTTGCCTAGAGACAAAATTTAATAAAAATTTGGAAGAAAATTCGTTATTAAAAAAAGCTCATGCTCCGTTTTCAACCCAACCGATTACATCAAAAACGGCATCGAAGGTAAAATGCAGACCTAGTTATATCATATAATTAAAGGCAGTCACCCCTGGGGATCTTATGAAAGAAACGAGCTCAAGTTTAACTAGGCGGTATATTTCCATAATTTTACTCTTATAAAAACTTTTAAAAGACACCGCAATAAAATTTGGTAACACGACCCGTGTTTCAACGTCTAAAACGTAATCATCAGGTCGACATTCTGGGGATCTTGCCCACAAACTTGTAAGGACGACCCGAAAATGTAAGATTATCCAAACAAAAGTAAAAATAAAAACGGAATACGTAGTGGATTATTCCAGGGGCAGGGATTTTTGTTGCCAATTGAAAAGCAAACAAGGCATTTTGGCCACTACTGGTCAACTACAATGGAACCTCACTTCCCAATTACTTTCCCATTTCAATTTTTCCCGAGTTGGATAGGGGCGTCCCCGAGAGCTCCTATTGGATTACTCGGTTCCCCCTTCCACACATCTCCCTTGCCAGCAAGCCATCAGCTGGCAACGGGAGCCGGCGGATGAGTCAACCGCGTGCATTTAGGCGGGGAACACACGTCACACGCTGTTCTAGGAGATTTGACCGTGTTCCCGAAAAGACCTCCTTGAAAGAGAACACATCCCTAAGGGCTCCAACATCCGTAAATATATACTGAAGGCAAAGCTGTTCCTGACACACGTGATGTTGGGAAATTATGACACTCGACCAAAATCAACTGGGAGACAGGTCAATGAGGCGAACTTAAATTGTATCTCGAAGCACACCACTCTTCCTGAACAAAAACCTTGGTATATGCAAGGGCTGAATATTCTGACCAACACACGGTCCGATGGGTGAAGGAAAAAGTGAACAAAAAAAGTTCGGCTGATTGCCCAAACAAGCCCAAACCCAAGAACCCAAATAAGAAATTTATAAGTAAAAACCAAGTTGACACATTGACTATACTCAATAACTGCAAGGAAACATTACAAATTTAGACGGTATTTACCATTCAATGAACCTCCACGTGGCTGATTCAGAAAAATAATAATAATTATAAATTTCACTCCTTTAAACACGTTAGAACAAAGAAGATGGTCATTGTGATTACTGCAAATAATAATTATGTACGTTTTTAGTAAATAGTAGCAGTATTACTGTTGTTTACAGGGTGTGTCGACGACGTCACTTAACACCTCTTCGAATGGAGACTTGACCCAATTGGACGAACGCAACAGTGGGACTTGAACCGCTCGAGGCTACCCACAAGGCTGACTATGTACAATATGTTCTTTCAGAGCCACGATCCGTGATCGCTATTATATTTAATCCGATTTAACTTCAATTATTATACCTTGCAAAGTTATCTTTCCTCGGGGGATTGAAGTAGGCAATTGTTTCGACGAAAATTAAAAATGGTCCCATGAAAAAAAGTTTTATCCGTTCAGACCATGCCAATTGCGATTAACGTAAGCTCAAACGCCATGCAGGGCGTTGAGAATGATGGAGGTGGTTTCATAATTTTGGACTCCATTTCTATAAAAGGATTACCAGCTATGGGATTCCATCCACAAAATGTTCAACTACACTGTCGATGAACCTTTCCATTAAAATAATAGTCCTTTACATCTTGTCAGTTATTAATGCAGTATTTAATACACCATATAGTGCAGCGATAGCTTACCAGATGATGGCGATCATCGCCGAAACCGGTCGTGTTTGTAATTTTTATCTTTTGTGGAAATATAAGAGTTATTTTTAAAAAAAACCATCATTCAGCGATAGCTTATTAGGCGAAGCGTAGTAAAACGAGGGTTTACGGCTCAAATGAAACATTGAAAGTGAATCCTTTACGCACATCAATTTAATCCCAGACTGATTTTCCTATCATATAAATTTCTGGGGAACGAAGGTGGGAGTAGGAGTTGGTTTCTTACCCTTACTCTTTTATTCTGGCACCTCACACGCTTTGCGGGTAAGAGAAAAAAAACAATGCAAGGTCTACCTTCCCATTTAAAATCAAATTTATGGATGATGACTACGAAAGCAAAGTACACGATGGAACTCAAAAGAGTTTCAGAGATGATGAAAACAATAATTTAGTTTTCCCCTTACCGCGACAAACACATTCGATAGAATTAGTATCATGAGATCACGTTACATACAAAAGCAGAAAATAGAGACATAAAGGTAAAGCTGACAACGAGAGGGTAATTTTTTCATAAACAAACTCACTGTAATAAAAAAAAACTGGCTTAGAAAGCAAGATTACCAAATTCACAAACGTGAAAAAAATAATAAAGTTAGGAACGTCAAGCAAGTAGAAAGCGCGGGAGTGACTCTGCGTTAAGGGTTAATGTCTTTATCCAGGACAGATTAAAACATGTTTTCTCTCAAAACAATCGTGAAAATTTCGTTACTCGTAAAAAAAAAACGCTGCACCACAAGACGAATGGCTTAGCTAAATAAGACGTCGCCCTAATGGCATGGCTAAAAAACTGATAAATGAAGGAGGTCGATGAGGAGTGCAATAATGAAAAACGATGTGGCCGAAAGCGCGCTCACTCCTCGGGTCTCGAAGGAGAAATTTTCACGGCTGAACAAAGCCATAATCACCCAAAGCCGGTATCAGACGAGTTTCGCAACGAGAGCTTTCCCAAGGCGATTCTCCTGCGCGGTCCATCTGCGATCGAGAACCGATTCCATATCAAAGACGGCTGCTGGATATGCATCCCGATCGTGGAATCAACTCGCAGACACGATGAAAAATTCGACCACAAGAGAAACAGCTTGCGCGGGAAAAAGGCTGGAGGGGATTCGCGTATAAACCCACAAACGGTATAACCTGTTTTTAAGCCTGAAGAATTTATCACGCCTGTGAAAAGCTACACTTTCACTAAAAACACTCGCATGAGGGAAACTACATTCCCGATTGAAAGCTTTTCCTCGTGGGTACATCAGTCGCGCCGCTTCCTGGCAAGGTGATGAGACCACCGACGATATTCTGGTTTACTCTTACGTTTCAAAAGGAACTGAGGCCAACTACTGACCAGAGTCTGAAATAATCGGGATGTCTTAATCCTAACATGGTCTAAAATACTATTTATTTTGTCACACTTGGACCACTTATTCCTAAACTTCATTACCTCCTATTCCTTTTAAATTTTATTTCAATTGATCATCCGTCACACCGATCCGAGATTTTATCTGAACTGGAGGAAGGAGGATGACAGACTACATGTCTGTGTTATACTTCGTAGCAGGCAAATAATTAAAGCTTTACCTTCTGAAGTTTAACTTAATTGAAGTCTTTAATTCGCTGTCTCAGGCGAAACTTTGTGAAATTTTTTCAGCATATTGAAATGAGAGAACAACTTTGTAATTCCACACACAAACATATTTATTTTCTACCTTAGATATAAAAAGATATATTTCTTTGTGGAATTACAAAGTTGTTCTCTCATTTCAATATTTTATTTGAATTCTCTCATGATGCATTAAGCTACACCCTGTAATTCCATAAATATATTAAATTTTTAGAACGCAAACGTGGTTTCGATGACAATAATCATTATCGAGTATTTCCTATCGTCAGCCTTCAACTAAAATTCACCAGTTGTTCACTGAATCCTTACAACCTATTGATTCTACAAAGGTACACATTATACTTCATTATCCGTAAAAATAGCCTCTGGCAGTTTATAGATCAGCGGTTAATTAGTAATTAGGGCGAAAGTGAAGTCTTATTCTAAGGGGAAGGTGGATGGATGATATAACACTTTCCCAGAGTGAATCATATGCTTCTTGATTTCATTACGATCGAAAATGGTGTAAGTGAAGATGTATTTATATACAATAGGAAGTCTCTTTTCTATTTCATGTACGTGGACTGTCATGCCGATACTGCGAGGAGCACTAATTATACCCTTCATGAAAAAAGTATAATCCCCCGTGCCTTCCCATGCACCAATATTTCCCCACAACTACTTCAGTCTTCCTCTTAAGAATATTTTACAATTCGACTTTCCTTAAAAACCCTATTCGCCAATCAAAAATTTTCCGTTCGAATTCTCCATGAAGACAATAAGGTCTGAGTTGGCACAACATATTTTTTAGAACAAAACATTACGACCAAGACTAGAATTTTTTCTCATACCTATATACAAGAGGAGGGAATACTCCCTCTATTCGGATATTCGTGTATGTAAAGCATGTTGCGATAACCCCAAATCTCATAAAAATGTACTTGAAAAAAGCAACATGTCTCAGAATACTCTCATATTTAAATACACATTGGGAATTACACACCGAAATTCTGGTCCTGGCGAAATTGCGGTAATTCTTCTCAATGTGACTGCGAGAAGGTTACACTGAGAAGAATTGAGAGAAGAGACGGTCTGACATTGTCCAGCATGTTTTGTAGTTCTCGTATTAGGTTTTGCATGATAGTTTCTCTTTTTTGTGTGCGTAATGCAGGACTTGTATCATGTGCATTGAGAGTGCATGTGAATGTATGGCGGTGGCTCACCCTCTGCCACACGCCCTTGTGGTGGCTTGCAGGGTATGATGTAGATGAGAAGCGCGTCACTGAATGACACGCTCAGGAGCCTACAGGTGCGTGGGAGTGGTGACAACGAATGGAGGAGGAAGAGAACAATCTCGAAATGAGGAAGGTTGCGGCGATGAGGCGAAGGGGAGGACTATTTTACTCCTATCGCGATAACATGAGACTGTAACGAAACCCATCTAATAACCATCAGCAACGTCAAAGGGGGAAGGTACTTGAGTTTAGCTCCGACTGTCACAAAAATTGTGCGTGACCCGTTGAAGTAGCAGGCGACTGCTTCTCCTTTCTCCCCCTTGCCTTATATTCATCATGCTTTTGGCCTTGCGGTGAGAGCATGGGCAAGCCCACACGTTTCCTCCCACACGGGAGAGCAGCCCGTCTCTCGTCCCACATCCTCGGTGACGCCGTCTCTTGGGAGGAGGCGAGAGCACTAGGTCCTTCGTCCTTATAAGGACACCGCCTTACCCACCGAAGCATTCGCGGAAAGCCCGGTGCATAAACAGAACGAATTGCTTCGAATTCTCTTTGATCAATGAATCTAACGTCGGATGCGGATTGTGGCGTTATCGAGTATAATCTCATTTAGTGTGTAAATTACTAAGAACACCATGAAATCCGGGTGTTGGGGCAGAATTTCTTCCTCTTTTATTTCGACGAGTTATGAAGGCAAAGTTTCTTCGGGATATATTGTGAACATATGTCAGTTTATTATATCAATAATTGGTATCAATTTTCGGCACAAATAATGGCAGAAAAATGCCATCGGTATAGTGGTGAACACTTATCTACTTACAGGTCAAGAAGTTACGCAAAAATGATTGTCGATTACTAATCAAATAGTTACTGTAAAGGCACCCCATACTTCACAAAGGGCCAAACGGTAAATATTTTAATGATTCCCAACCAAAACAAGTAACTCGTCCGTTATATTTTTGTCGACAGCCCATAGGTTGAAGGTAGCTACAAACAAAATTTTGTTGCTTACTATAGAGATAAGTGTCCGTGATGTGCAAAGAAATTTCCACCTATTAAAAATCCTGAACGACAATTGCAGGTATTCATGCAATAAGCAGAAAATACGGTAAGCTCATACTTTAATTTACTGAGAAAAACGCAGCTTCTTCAGAATCATATAGTACACTCTTGCCTTATTTTTCACGTTTAATATATATGGCATAATTATTGATTAGGATTAAGTCCTTAAATACATACCGCATTCAACTGCCTAGTTATTCATCAGTGTTTCAATCAAGAAAGACTATTCTCATTCAGTGACACAATCTAGACGTGTTGATAGTACTTGAAAGTTTTTTGTGTAATAGTGTGTATCTGCATGAAATTCGTCACAGTAATGGGACGATTACCTCATTGGTCATCATTATAGCTGCCTTTTAAAATTTCTGTATTTAATAATATTCCCCAACATGAGTAGATGAAACTGGCTGATACATGAGCATTATACAATAGAATTCGACACAAGAAACACGGTCTACCGAGATGGAAATTTTTGCTTTCAGATTTACCCGTTCACTGTTCTATCTATTATCTAAAAAAAAAACGGTTATTAAGACCGCCTTCCTTCCTGAAATAGCAACAACTTTTCAAGAGAATAAGCATCAAATACCTTTCAAAAACTGGCAATAATGCATCCTGCTATACGCATCAATTGAACACCATAAGTTGTCGCTAATCACCAGTCTTTATCGGGAATCAACAATAAATGTATAAACAAAAGGTAATTATCCAGTTTGCATGTAAAAAATTTATCAATGACTCAAGTAAACAAATGACATGTACGCTGCCGTCACATTCTAGGAGCGGCTTTACCTTTCACCCGAAAGACGATGATTCACATTCGACAAAAATTATCACTTAATCATTCCCATCATAGAGACGGAATAAAGATTCCCTTTAATACCTTCTGACGCTACTACAACTAAAAAGTCACATTTACAATATCACAAGAATTTCTAGGTGAGTCACTTCTTAATTTTGTGCTTAGAGCAAAAAAGAATTTAGAATTTTCCTTAGCGACCATCTCCACGCCTTTGAAATTCCTTCTCTTTGCCTAGTCCACTGCAATTTGTGTAGTATGAACAACAAATTATTGGATGGAGAACTCTGTACCAGAAAATCCCAGATTATATATGATTATTCCAATAGAATTGTTGTATTTCTTTAACAAGAAAGACGAACATAAACTATTGAAATAGCGGAAAACATCGTGAAAGAGTAAAATTCTTTAATAATCTATACTGGAGTAATAGAAAACATAGACATCCATATCAACTTTTAAAGGGTACAAATACAATACTCATGTCTTCAACTGAGAGAGAGAGAATTAACCAGGGAAAAAATGACGGTAGCGTTTAACTTTACCAATCATAGTCCCACTAAATACCGTGAATTCATGGCGAGCAGATGCAAAGACTACACCACACGTCATGAATCATTGAAACCGAGAAACAAATAAGAAATAATACCCAATTGTTTTTGTCTCATTGTAGTTCCAATTGCAGTAGATAGTACAGTAATGAACAGCTAAAACGGACATCAAACGCTGAACACCTTCACACTATTAATCTAATTGTCCCTTGGCATATCGCAAAGAGAATTAAGATTTATAAAAAGTTCTACTATAAATTTACTTCCATATTCATTTAGAATACTAATTTTGTTACTATTACTCAAAACAGGATGGACGCCAATACTTTTAAATCTACTGTACAAAAAGCACTTACATTTCCCGTGATGGCATTCTATGGTATTTCTGTTGCATAGTAAGCATAAATGTACTCACCTACAGCAATTAATAATCCTTCAAGGCACCCTCATGAATCACAAGTGCCTTGTTCTTGTAATATCCACAAACTCACAACTCACACGTCTGAACAACCACAGAACCACGGAAAAACTGAGTGCATGCTGAATTCCCTGAAATCACAATCCAAACTCGAAGCGCAAAGAAGAGACATAACTTGCCATCTTCAGGCTAAAGCGTGAACCGCGTAAACTATCTACTACATGATTTAAAATGGAATGGGAAACTATTCGCCTTCGCAATCATTTGCAATACTTATTTGTATTAACAATGCTTTCATAATAGAAAGGCACTTTTGACCAAAAATACAATATATATTAAATTATTTTAACAGTTAATATATCTAATTAAACTCTCAGAAACTGTTACACTGGAATAAGTATCAAATCGTCAATTCGTAAATAGTTGCTTTGCTAACAGAACATAAACCTCAGTCTTATTCCTAGCAAATCTTAGAACTTTCGTTTTCTTATTAATTATTCTATTTAAAAACCCTATATTCGTCCGGTGTCGCAATCGACAAGGTCCTAAGGCTGACCGTCTAACTAAAGCTTTAGGTCGTCTTCTAATCTAACGAACTTAATCAGTTCCCCACCCACCGCATTTCCTGAGTGACACCCACGCCTCTTATGCCATTTCTTCTGAAAAAATTAAAAAGCACGACTGACAATTGTCAGCCCCCTATAACTCCTCTACCTAATATTCCCTATCTAATTTCCTCACCAGCTACCCCAAGCTGTATATGGGTTAACAGCACAAGTTTGTGCTGTTAACCCATATAGAGATTTCTGGTGAGGACCATATCTCTCCAGCACACACTTCTATACTATAAACCTTCCATTAAATTTTGAACAATCTTCTCTTTTGAGTCCTTTCTGGAAGTAGACCTGTTTATATTCTGCTTGATTTATTATAATGTTATAGGTGTTGCATCATGTGTGTCCCCCTCCTACTTAAGAACAGATAGGTATTCATCTAAAATTTCGTTACTGCTCTTCTCCAATCTTTTCATTATGTCTCTTAAAATTGCTTAATA
This sequence comes from Rhinocypha anisoptera, assembly GCA_011762765.2. Taxonomy (NCBI): domain Eukaryota; kingdom Metazoa; phylum Arthropoda; class Insecta; order Odonata; family Chlorocyphidae; genus Rhinocypha; species Rhinocypha anisoptera. The sequence continues at coordinate 10,757,669 of WURS02000015.1, read as the reverse complement.
TGCATGCAAAAGCAAATTGTCCTATAATTCCCAAATACCAATAATTTTGCTTTCTTTTTTATAGGTAATTATCTTTTTCTATATCCTGTTCTTCTTTTTCCTAAGTCCTCAAATAATTTTTAGTTTATTATTTATTGCAAATGCCTTACACTACATGATACCTTCTCTAATTTCATATTTAATATACTATACAGTATTAGAGCTGATGTGGTGGAACAGCTCTATAGCGAAAGAAAGAACATTGAGTTATTTAATAGAAAACTGCAATGTTCTTCATTTTACTCTTTTCTGTATTTGAACCTAAGCTATCCCTATTTGTTCCCTTCTAAATTTAAATGGCTTATTTTTTATTGTAGAGTTCCTCCATGTCTCCTGAATCAATAAATGCATTTCTTGACTTACCTACCTCTAATAGTAGGTATCATATTTCCTTCTTAATGCATATAATGGCTTCTAAAACCTTTCTATGCACTCACTCAATTCTTTTCATCATACTTATTTCATCTTATTAGTATTTTACCCACAGTTTATTTTCCTACCTCAAATTGAAATACTTTTAATTTGAGTAAGGTTTAATAGTATACATAGTATTTAAAAAGTACATTACATGGAACCCTTACTGAACAAAAATTTATTTAGGATTATGTCACTCGTAATTAAAAGAAGACTAAAAACAAAGAAAACAGGGCAGTGCTGATGTACTTGTAAACTGCTGTGGATGATTTTTCTAATAATTATGTTTCCAATTGTGAAGTATGATTTTTTTCCTAGATCACATTAACCCTTTTAGTGTCAGCCTCCATTACCTGGAATTTGCAAAAAATGCCAGGGTTCTTTTAACAAACTTTGAAAGTATGTACATATATAAAATCTTTTACCAATGTGGTGGTGTCACTTTTCATTTACAATAAAAATATAGGGTAAGTAAAATATTTTTTTTCTCCTTACAATTTAGGAAAAAAATTATTAGTTGAAAAAATGGGGATGATACATTTATCACACACCCCAATGAGTGATAAATGGGTTCACTGACACTAAAAAGGTTTAAAGCATTCATAAATATATTGGAGTAAATTTATCTTATGAAAAAAAATTTTCATTGTAGCATTAAATAGTTTAAGGCCTACAATTAAAATTCAAATCATAGAAAGAATCCTTTGAGACAAGCACAATAGCAATGCTCTAGACAGGACACAAACCAATGACCTTAGGATTAGTCAGCAAGCTCTCTACCCCAAGGCTAATCTGGCCAGCATTATAGCTATGGCTAGGGATGTTTGAAAGATAAATAAAATACATTTTGAAACTAGGCTGAACTAAAGTGTGATAGGAAATAAAACTGTACAAAATATTTATGCTCATCAGGATGATGAATAAAATTTAATTCTTTATACATGGGTTGGTTTTTCCATAATAATACACTCAAACCACAAAAGTATCAATGTGATGCTCTCATGGACAGATCTTTTTACAGAGATTGCATAATTTCTTTTGAAGTATAAGCAGGGCTCAAAATAAGATAGCAAAAAGCATTCTTTTCTCCAACATGATCATTAGACATGTACATACCACCAACCAATGACATTTGCACAAGCACATTCACTCACCAAGCTACAAAGAATCCATGAATAAAATTCTTTTGAAAAAGTCGATTAAATAAGATTCTTACTTACAACCTGGAATAAAATTTACATGGTTCTTCATTAACTTGGAATACAACCTAATGGTTTGATATGCAATGGCTTTTAAAGCCCACACATTGTGTTTGCAAATATATCTCAAATTAAAACAAGTATAACAGGCTCACAGAGGTCTTATCACATTCCCCCCAATATATGCATACAGGGTGGACAGAAACAAATTGCACAGCTAAGTGACGCACATCACTCACTTTCACAACATCACAAGGACTTCCATTCCCAATAATCTTTTTTAAGGCATCTTTAAGAACCTATCATCCCAAATGTTCACAAAGCATATTTCAAGTGACTGCACTCATCTTTAATTTTAGATTATCACCATAAAGTAACATTCATTCATATCTACAATGTACAAATCTCACTGAGTCTGTGATTCCATGAGTTTCTAACTGCCTCCACCAGTTACACCAACAAATAGTTCATCAGTGCTTTGGCATCCCATTAAGCAGACCAAGAGTTTGAAAATCCATGGAGATATACAGTTGATCGTATCCTCTTGTCAAAGATAGCAAAAGACAAGAAAATTATTTTGATTCATGTGAACAAAGACCTTTGATCTGGAACATTTAAACTTTCCACTAACGATAAGGGTACATTCCGAACATCAAAATGCTACTCCGTGGCAAAAATACTGTAAATTTAGTAAGCATCATCAAAAATCAACACATGAAAATTACAAATGGTGACTATTACATTGCTTCTGCAACTTTGACAAATCACTTCATAATAAATACACATGGATATATGCAGCAGTAGAGAGAGTCACACATGAGACTCCAGTGGCTGTTCATGGACCCTAGTGCTGGGAAGACCATGAGGCCTTGTGCTCACACTCCCTCCCGGACCACCATCCCCCCTGACCACTCCACAGCGTCCAACGACCGCTCCAGGAAGAAGCACATTTATCTCGACGACTAGACCACCTCCGTGTGCACGACGACATCCAAGGTCGGGTGAACTGGTCCTTAAGCGCTCCCTGGCCAACCATGCCTTGAGACCTACCTCCCCGTCACTGTCGACTACACCTCCTCTATCTTTCTCATCGGGAACAGCTGTTGCGCTGGCACGGTCACAATCCCTCCCTCCGCTGACAGCCCACTCCAACTTGTCAAAATCCTTGGTTCCTCCCACCGTGTGGCGCCTCTTGATTGACCTGTCCGGCATCCCATTCTTCCTCTTCAGCTTGGCCTCATCGTCACCCCCACCGCGCTTGACACCAGCTTCCTTCCTCCTCCACTGCCTCTCGCCATCCTTTGTCTTGGTGTTGGCCTCGGTCTTTTCAGTCTTGGAGAGGGAATCCGAGCGCCTGGGCTTTGCATCGGAGACTTCGCCGGAAGCGAAGGAGCCGAGATTCTTACGATTATCTCCACTAGCTACCCTAGCTGCTTTCCCGTCCTGGATCTCTCCCATGTTCTCCTTTTCCTTCCTCAGAGATGACTTATCTGACTCCTAAAATGATAGTGTAACAAGAAATAGAAGGTTATAGTGTAACAAGATTAAGATAGACGTAATGCACTAAGGAAAAGGCATATTTAGAAATGGTGGACATTGGGACATGAATAGAATAAAGAGGATTTTATGATTTTTGAAAGAATAAAGAGGAAATAAAACTTTGTCACCAATTGCCTTAGTTCAGGTGTGATGTGGTGGAATTCAAACATTAGTGATAAGGAGGTGGCATCTTTCCACTGCAAACAGTGGTTAACTTTTATTTAACAGTGGAAAATTGCCATCTCCTTGTCATTAAAACTTTCTCAGTTCCACAGAATTTTTATTATCCCAATAGGTTTCATCAAACAGTTGACATCATCACATGATGGTTTCAACTATTTGATGAAACCGGTCATGATATAATAAAAATTCTCCTATTAAACTTACAAAGTTTTATTTCATCCAATCATAATGTGGTTTCACCAAGGTAAGACAAAATCAGGTGAATTCATGGTGGACATTGATTGTTTAAAACAGTTATTCGACTGGATTTAAATATAACTTTAATAGAATCCAGGGTTCCTGAGCATAGAAAAATAAGGTGAATGAGAGTGGAGGGAGAAAAAACCTTTTTTATCTGATAAATGGGTGGGGGTCACAAGGGTTTTTGAATGCACTCTTTAAGAATCGGTCATAAAATGAGTAAAACATTGTTGCGAGTTACTTTACTTATTTTCTTCCATGTCATTGTATAAGCAGTAACACTCATGCATTAATATAGCTACTTCTTCATGAAACAGCAGTTTCATGCAGCTTGTGTGGTGGTCAAATCACAGTCCTAGACATCTGGCGGCCAAAATATGAATACGAATCAGAGCAAATCTAGCCACAGCTCACAGCTAAACTTTGAACATGAATTGGATGAAAAATATAAAGCTTTAATATAAAAGTATAAATTCAAGTGACCTACAATTTATGATGCTCGAACACCTAGCAGCTATGTACTACCTACTAAAACTAGTGCTTCTGGAATCCCAATATAGATGGTGCACAAGGTAGAATGCCATTTTAAATTCCCCAATTGGAAAACTGATTTTCCATTGAGTTGATCCCCCCTAAATGAAAATAAGTTTCAGGTCAAATCAGAATAATAACTGAATAGAATAGGAAAAAAAAACGAATCGGGAATCAAATTAAAATAATCGATTTCCGAGTGAATCAAATCAGAATCGGCCATCTCTAGTGTGGGGTAATACATACATAATATTCAGAAACAAAATATTAGTGTATAGGATACTGAAATGCCCCAAAACAGTTCATTAAAACCTGTTAGATCATTATTTCATAAGGAAAACAGTAAATTTCCACACCTGCATATCATATTACTGTTACTGTAATTTTTTTAATATGGGGGCTGAATATTTCTACCAAGCCAGAAAGTTTGATAGCCAAAGTTTTTGACAGATAAAAAATCATAAAAATGGCCCAATCTGTGAAGGGAATTACAATAAACGTGCTATAAAAATTACATAATAATATTCACAAATGTTATTGCCAAAATTTAAATCGCCTCTCAATTTATGAGGGCTTAGAAACCCCTTGTATTCAGTGAGGGAACTTCTTCAAGTAAAAACTGCTGTGGTATATTTTATCTCTATATTGGTATATTTATATTGTACTTTATATATGAAAGAACTGACAAGGTCTTTGTCCATACAATGGCTCCTTTTGACTAATTATATATAGTATCATTATGATGATAATGAATTCCAGCAATACCTGCTGTGGTGAGGTCCCTAATCTATCTTGTAGCCTGTTGTTGCTGTCCTCAAAAGAACAACCTGCAGGACTTTTTGAGAGATCAGATGAGACCTCCTTTGAGTCTTCCGATTGACTGTCTCTTGGTGAACCCTGAGCACTGCAGTGCTCCCCATGAGATGAATGTGAGGTGCCTGGTCCCAGCAGAGAACGGAGTTTCTTGTCAAATGTTGAG
>WURS02000015.1:10740137-10751381 GCA_011762765.2 Rhinocypha anisoptera | reverse complement strand
GCAGAGAACGGAGTTGCTTGTCAAAGGTTGAGGTGAGGCTGGCCAGGAGGTCGCTCCCTGAAACAAGTACGCATCATTCATCAGTCATAACCAATAAGTAAATATTATTCATGGAACACCCTCCTTTGCTCATTTTTACTGTGACCCGCGATGAAAGTGGATCGCTACACTCGAAGCCCCATGCAGGGTGAGTTCAAGCAGCAGGTTGAGTAAAACTTGGCTGTTAAAAAACAAAATTACAAAATATGATTGTGCCCAACTAACAAAAATTTTAGTGAGATTAAAAAGGACATATTAGAGACAAATGACATGAAAAAAGCCTGAATAAATTCAAGAGCAATATAACCAGAGGCAAATAGCTTCAAAAGTTATGATTGTAACATGGTAGCCCTAGACCAGTGATACACAAATAGCTTACATTGATGAAGGGCAATATAATTTATTCCCTTATATTGCATAATAATCCAAATAAATTATGAACATGAGAAGAGATATATTAAAAAAATGAAATATAACAAGAAATGCTGCTAAAGGCAATTATGTGCTAATGAAACTTGACACTTATGTTTTTGCTTCATTAGAATGAATATTCTAACCAAACCTAAATACACTGTTGAACAATAGACAGGATTTTGTCATTTTTTTCATCAAATCTGTCATTAAAAAAGTTTTAGTATATATTATTTTATGTTGACAAAGTAATATATTTTTATGTTGACATCAGGTAATCTAAAAGATTGGTAGTATCTTAAGAGAAAGTATCTGAAAAGCAAAATATTTTTTTTCTGAGGAGTTGACATGCTGTGATTTTGAAGCGCTCACACACACACACATATATAGGCGCATGCATCCTTTCTGGAAATGAATACGAATGGTAGAGAATGTCATGAAGATCATTAGATTTTTTTTTCTAATGTGTAAAAGCTGAGAGGTGAAAGAAGCAGGACAGTGAAATTGAAAGAGAGATGGGAAAGCGGTCATAAAGTGTGGCAAAAGAGGAAAAAAAGTGCAACACAAAGAGCCCATTGGGGGGGAGGGGGGACCACTCTCCTGCCCATGCCTTGCTGGTGGTGGCATTCCATAGGGAGACGCTACAGAGTGTAAGCCACGGATTCAATTCCCCAGAGAGTACAAAACACACTGCAAACACAATCAGGCCTGCCCATGCTAAGGGAGGCCCTTACCTCCGACATGGCTCAATGGAAAGTTGGCTTGTGGATGTAAGTGTGATAGGAAGCACCAAAAACCATGGCCCTGCGCCTGCCTGCTTCCCATGACATCAGTGGCACGCAAGAGAAGAAAAAGAAAAAGAGAGAGAGAGGATAGTCCAGGAGTCGGAGAGAGGGAATTACCAATTAGGCAAATCGGAAACATCATCAATAACCTCCTGATCAACCAATGTCCTCCACTAACAACTACACATGGCACATTTCATTCAAATCTTAGTGAATTCGGGCAGGCAGACCTTTAAAATCCTTTCAAATTTCATTGGTTAAATGCATAAATTGAATGACTATGGAAAATACGACACATAATAATTTACAAGTTAAAAGGACATTTAGATTGAACTCCTTATGATTAGAACTAATAATTCTCACCCTGCATGATATATTACTTGGATTTATATAGATCATCTTTTGGATCAATGGAATTTGGCTGGTGCTTTGTTACAATTACATTAAAACCATTTTAGCATTATTGTAGAACAAGCATAGGAGGAGATGGTTAGAATACCATATGCTAAGTATCTTATAGCTCAACAGTTGTCATTATACATTGTAAATCTACTGTTTGTGTGTACATATGTATGTACGTGTATGTATATACCAGGCTTACACTGTACATGCTGTACAGACAGTATCTTTACAGTATGTAAAGCACATATCACATAGCAAAAAAAGGGCCCCCAATAAAAGGACAGGCACTTGCCAGAAATTGAATAAAAGTTAATGGGTAAATAAACTGAAAAATAACAAGAAAAATGGAAATTAATTTGGCAAATTATAACACTGCAAACAGATTTAAGTCACTACTTCCTCAAAAAGTTTATGACTGTGAAGACTTAAATAGAAATAATGAAGTGTTGCAAAATATCAACTGGCAAGTGATAAGTAACAAATGTTCTTCTGTGTGTGTCCTTATTCTTTAACAATTAATTATATCAGGTAAATTATAACCAAGTGTGAATATTTACAACTGATTACACTTTTCCAAAATTGTGAACCTCCAACCAACTCCAGCTCCATCTTTTAACAACTTAACACATCAACTTGTAATTCACAAATGTAAGGTAAATTAATAATAAAAAAACATTACTTTTCTTTTCTATGGCATTAATCTAAACGAGCAGAGTTTACATTTTCCCCTTATGGATCTGGAATTATTTACATATGTGTATATTTGGCTAGACTATTTGACCAGATTTGATCATGCAGCTGCAATCATGCAATAAGGCTGTATATTTAAGACAGACTTCTGCAGTTCAACAGAATGTCACTCTAACACATTGGCACAAGAGAAAAAACAAATGTCATATTAAACATCCACCAACTGGGAAGTAGTAATCTACACTCACTAGATAACATGTACTAACTGGGAAGTAATAATCTACACTCACTAGATAACATGTACTTCCTTATTAATTAAATGTACCTCCACTAATAAAAGTTGGCAATTGCATTCATGGCAAAATCTATACAAAAAGTACAAAGTAATAACAAGAAAATATTACCACAATATGAGAAATTTTGTTTTATGATAAAGTAATAGAGCATGTTGGTTGTAAAATCATGAGTGACCAAATGAAAAAGTAACAAGCATGATATTTATTTCAATTCATGCATAGAAAGACAACCAGATTAAAATGTGTTTCAAGTGAAATTACAGACAACTACAGGTAACAACATCAATATAAAAGAAATAGTTATAGATGCTAATTTCAATCCTTCATGCTCAAAATTTAAAGAAATAGAGGTCATAAGTATTGTAAATGCAGCCAAACTATGAATTATATATGAACATGTGAATTCTTGAATTGCACAATTTGCTTGATTTTGCACCTTTTCAGATTTTTATACATACATCCAATTTCAACATAAAAATGCATTATTTATGTAATATACATTTATACATAAAGGGAGATGAGATCTGTGATACAAGTAACAATTCAAAGAAATTAGAATAGAAGATGATCATCTCGGGAATATTGTTAAGATTTTACAGAAGCAAATTATATTAAATTAAGTGGACAAGTTTAAGGGAGCCCTATCACAATTGAAAGGAAGAAAAAAATGAAATTTTCCAATGAGTTAAATAAGTAAAAAATCAATCAACAAAAGGCATCAATCTCATTCAAACACTTTTGTTACAACTATAGCTCAATTCCTTCAGAAAATTTAAAGAACTACTTTTCTGAGAGCAGATTGGTGGACTCTAGGACAGCTCTTGAATTCCATGAGAAACCTCATGAATGATATTAGCCATAATATGTTTTGACTGTCAAGGGCTAATTCAAACCAGCTGACCAATAAACACTCATGCATGTATTCTCCAGATGACAAGCTAAATCGTTAGTTTACTGACTTTAAACAAATATAAGTTTGCCACATCCTCCCATTTTCTTCAAACAAACTGTTATTGAGGTCAAATGACAGAAGTTTAGACACATTCTGATGTTTTCTGATGTGTGATATGTTCTTTAGATGATTTAAAACATGTTGCTTAATGCTGAGAAGAAGGCTTCCTTGGAAATGCTCTAAGGATGAGGATCTTCTGGGGTTTCCTCTTCAGTGTCTGAATACTAATTCCCAGAAGAAGACATCTGGAATGGTCTTCAGGATTCAATTTTCTTGCAATGAACCACCATTGAGGAAACCACACAAGAACCCTCAAATACTCAAGATTGTATATTAAGCTTAGCTGTTGATGATGGCCTAAGCAACCAGATGGTTGTACAGGTAGCCCTTGATATAAAACTAAATAAGCATATCAAAACAAAGTATTTATCCTAAAGGTGAACTCAACAGTTTTAGCATTAAATTGGCTTTCATGATTTCTGCTTTCAAATTACATTGCACAGAAAACTCGGAGGATCTGTCGAACTTGTTTGCTGACATCATGCATCAGTCCGTCAGTGACTATGTGTTTGCAAAATATCTTAGCGGTAGTAACAGGCCAATATGGTATATCAAAGAAGTCTGGAAAGCACTATGAAAGCAGAGAATCTTACATACACAAGTTAAGATTATCAAGCCACACGCACATTCAAGAAAAAGATCATTTCCAGAAGAAATACAAGTATTACCCCTAAGCAAGTTTAAATGCAAAATTTAATGTGGCTATTTAAATAATGACCCTAAAGCAGCATGGCTATACATTAAGAAGATCAAGGGCAAAGTGCAACTTGTTAGTTTCTTGAGAGATTCTGATAAGATAATTCAAAATAGTAGTGAAGAGAATGCTAATACTCTGAACAGATTCTTCTAGTATTTTTTATATGAGAAAATAACAGAAATTACATGTCACTAAAATATCTTCTGTAATATCTAACATAGATTTTGATTATTGAGCAATTACTCAATTGCTAATTTGGATGTTGTAGAACTCTTCAGAAAGAGAAGTTTGCAATTGATTCCATTATCTATGGATAGATATCTTGTAAATACCATTGTGAAAAAACTTGGAAAATATTTTAAATGAAAATCAACTACAGCTTAATTAATAATAAATACTCCAGCATTCATTTCTAAAAGGTGAAAACCATGTTGTGACCTTGTTCATTGACTCTGTGTTAATAAATTCAAAGTGGTCATGGCATGAGTAACTATTATGAATGACATATCAAGAGGTCCCCCTATAAGAAAAAAAGTTTCATCAAATGCAATGTTAGCAGAAGTGATTTATAAGTTAAATAGTGATGCTATCCATCTCTCCTGAGCCGCCATTTAGAACACATATGTGGTACATGGGATGCATCTGAAGAGAGCTTTATTCATGAAATTGAGAAGGTTTAGTTTTTTTTAATTCCTAGGGTAAGAGCATGACAGAGATACTTTCAGAACTCAGTTGAGAGTCATTAGAGGAAATAAGATGAGTTTGATTAAATTAGATTAAATTTACGAAATTAATAGGTTAAACTTATTGAAAAATTTGTTAAAAAACTGCTGAATTCGATAACCAATTATTTATAGCTCAACTAACTGTGACCACATAAAGTAAGAGATGTATGTCCAAACTAATAGATTTAAGGATTCATTCTATCTGTGGGAAACAGATGAAAGTAACTATTTAAAAATACGTAGATGACAACTTCTCTAAACCTTGTCCTTATAATGATTAATGTGTTCACAAATTAAGTATTCTCAAGTCCTCCCAGACACTGTAAGGTGAATTGCAGGGACTTGATGTAGATCCACATTCTGCTGCTTAATAATCTACTTAGGTGTGAAGCCAATGAAAAGAATAACATTATATTTCAAGAAAAATACCTTGAAGTCAATGAATTAAGTGGATGAATAAAACAAAAAACCAACTTCTCACACAAATATAATTCAAAAGTGTAGCTTGCTTTCCCAAAGGCCTGTTTAATCTTTAAACATAGAAGAAAAACTGGCTTAAGTTGTGGGTTTTTAATCCACATCCTCCAGCTTATGTGAATGTAATGACACCTAATCTAAGAAATAAGTTACATACATACATGTAACTTATTTCTCAGATTATGGATCGTTTCCACCACATCTGACCTGACTATAACGTAATGACACCTTTTGACAAGCACTATACATTCTAAACACTAGTTATGCATTTGTATACAATAAGTTATTACATGATTAGTTAAATTTTCTGTGTGGAGGTCTGCTGATGGATAGAATACCCATCAGCATATACACATCCTATACATAGGTATTCTATTAGCATAACTAGGATAACAAAAATATAGATCAGGTTGGCTGGTCATTGCTGTCTCATGGGAGAGTGTCAAAGCTATAGATATGACTCCAAGGTTTAAGAAGCATACAAAGTAAGCCTCCTTGAAGGAATATTATTTATTAGTACAAAGTATAGGTGCAGATGGAATATATTTTTACCGTGTGAACTTAAAATAGAAAATGTTATTTTAAGTATTAAGATAAACACCTAGATATAAATATTTTCCAGCAAATTACAATCTGAACTGAAGGATTGATAAATAAATATACAAGCTAAATATATACAATTAATATATATAGTTTTTCACAAACAATTTCATTAAAACCGTGAACAATAATGTTTGACATAAAGCCTTACAAATGTGAAAATCATAAAGCAATTGGGGATATATTTTTGGATGCCATAAATATTTCATAAATTATTTGACATAAAAGAAAATAATATCTGAAATACAAACATAGGATAATCATGCCAAAACAATGACACATAGCCCAAGGACTCAAAAGATTAATGTGCTCCACTGAAAAACTTTTAATTATCTTGACAAAAGCAGAAAAATGGACAAAATAACTCAGTAACTATGGTAAAACTACAGAGGAAAATTATCAGAATAACTTTCATTATTGAGGAACAATCTCCATTCGGGGCAATGTAAGTACCTGAAACATTTTCTGTTAATAGCAAGTATCTTCTGAGTCCAATGGATGAGGCAATTTCCTGAACTCACCAATCCAAGTTGCACAAATACACAAAGACAAAGAAGAAGAGGAAATTAATTAACTTTTTTAGACTTCTGTTGAAATATTGACAGAGCCACAATGTTTTAGAATAAGAGAAAAGGAAGAATGCAACTGGACTATGATAGAAAACTAAAGTAACAGCATGCATGTACGCACAAGCTTAACTCAAACTAGCCAAGGAAGATAGAAATATTGCCATGAATGTTACTTTGGAGAATTTGCAATACATATATAATCATACAACATACAAAAAACAGGGATTACACACTGTACACACACATTCACTTGTTTTCTGGAAAATAGACATTCAAAGCGAAAAACTATTATGAACGTTTTCCAATTCAAACAGATAATAACATTTGTGAAATTTAAAGTATGTGTTATAAGTGGATCTAATTATGTTAGCTTTCATGTCTGGAATTGAAAGAGGAGATGACATATGTTACTCAAATGAAAAAATATAACTCTAAAATATTTCTTCAGTAGTACAAAATTGACAGAAAATAGATAGGCTCTAAGTCATTCATAATCATGTTAAACAAGATACAAAAGCTTTTGTTTTCCATCCTGTAACTGCAGAATAATTGGCCTTATGGAGATAAAAATTTCTTCCTACAAAGGGGTACAAGATCTCCACTACAAAAAAAAAATGAATTTCCTCCTCTATTCCAAACATATTCTTCACAAAGTTATGACTCACTGTCTATTCCTACAAACTTTTATTACTCCTAGAGATGTTCAAGTTCCCTGCCATTCTATGTAGTTTTCCATACAGAAATATGGACATCCTTATTTTACTGTTTCTGCAATGAAGGACTAGAAATTACAACTACTTGATTCCAGATTCTTCAAGGATTTAAAATGTAAAAATATTATCTCAAATAATATTACTCCAATAATGAGAAAATTTAAGTACAAGCAGACATAGCACAATATTTAAAAATTCAAAACATGTCTTTCATTCGTCTATATGCACAAATTAAATATAAATATAAACTTATACAAGTTTTTTGTCAACCTGTTCCTCCATGCTGTACTCCAGGAGTACGATATGATTCTCACAGAATACCCAACAGGATAGGAAGTGACAGATGTATGTGTCTTTTCAAATGTGCGTTCTTCAAATTTTTCCAAAATATTCCAGACTATATCAAATATTTAGTTTTAAATATATAAAGGGAATTTCTCCTGAATTCACAATCTAAAAATATGGTATGTATCGCATCTTTTAAGAAGTAAAAGGGGTATTGAAAGGTCTTGAATTAGGAATGTCAGTACGAAAGGCATTTCTTAAATAATTCCAACCAGCCATAGGACCACATAACTCGATAAGAACCTTAAGTGATAAGTGTAAGATGTTTGACAAGGGAAGTAAATTATAATAAAATGAAAAGTGATTAGATTATCAAAAAAGGAGAAAAACTAATTTAAATAGCAGGTGGAGCAGGTTGAGAATTAATTCTGAAAATGGATACAGCTGTATGGGCATAATTACATGAAATGTGCCAGCAGAGGAGACATTTACAAAGAGAAAGGAGTTAATGGCAGTTACAAAACAAAAAGGTTAGTGAACACTCATATAGTGTAAAATCCAAAAGTTGATCCTTAAAAAAAAAGGATGAAGTGGATTCAAGGATTTTGAGAGGTGAGTGCAGTGAAGAACATTGCAGGTAAAATGGACAGAGGAAAACCAGGAACTCTTGGAAATGGTAGGAATGGAGGGCATTTATTTGGAGATATATAAAGAAGGCTAGAAAAGGGAATGGAAGGGTGGCAAATAAGTTATGGGCTGTGGAAGACAGTTATAGTAGGTCAAATGTTAGGTATGTCCATTAGCATTTTTTATTTGTTTACAGTTAAAAGATGTGGTAGTAAGTGAGCCAAGAAGAAATGTAGTGACTAAGGATAGAATGGTAGTAGGTAGGGAATACATAAGTGGAAATTTATTGTGAAGGGTGATGTATTGTGGTTCTTTGTGGAGTCGAGCAAAAACCTCACTATAAATTGTGGATTACCAACAAACATCATGACATCTTACATGTTTTGTGGTTATTCATGCAACATAGTAAATTTATCATCCTTACATAAGATGAAAGTATACATGGGTATGTATTTTCCTGGATTTCCATGCTTACAAAATGAAGGCAAAGTCATCAGAGAATAGAGAAAAACCACTGAAGAGTGGTCAAAAGTGTACTAAGGTTCAGAGGATCCAAAATCAAATTGCCAATACTGACAAGATGTAGACTGTCAAGTCTTTGCAGGTGAATAAGGGATCTGAGCACCCACAGCTGAAGTAGCAGAGCAAGAGATTGAAGTACTTTACAAATAGTCAGGTGAAATAGGACTCAAGTTTCAATTGAAAAGACGAAATAAATGACCAACATTGAAGGTAACATGATCAAGATAAGAACAACTCTGGGTGATTCTCAAAAAGGTCAAAAGCTTTAATTATCTCAAAGTATGGGTGGATATAAGGAACACCAAGAACAAGGCATCGCTGAAACACTATCCAAAATGAAATCAGTCTACATGAGGACACTTGCAACTACAACAGTATAGCACTGTCATGGGGAACCAAGATGTGACACTACCAGACTGCTATAAGACCAGAGGTTCTGTGCAAGTCAGAAACATTGAGTTTCAGAAACAAGACTGCAAAGCAAGAATTCAAAAACTAGATCAAAGGATATGGAGTAAGAAAGAAGGACTAATGAAAATTGAAGGAGTATGGAAGCTAAGAAAGAACAAGCATGGGTAGAAAAGGATTGGATTTCAGCTGGAATATAAGATTGACCTTTTTAGACCACCTGCATGGATGACAACAGGTTAACAAAGAGCATCCTTGCACAAGCTTGGGAGTCCAAAGGCAAACCATGATAGCAGAAAGGAGTCACTGAAGAGTCGAGGTTGAATGAAGAATGTGGGAAAGATGCACAAACATGGTTGGAGGCCAAGATAAACAAGGTTCAAAAAGACCATAAAAATATTTTTTAAATATATTAATATATGTATATAAATATTTTTTGAGAATATATTACTGTACTTATATATTATTTTTATAACTTTTCCCAGCAAAAACTCCATGTGATAGAAGGAACTAAAAACTCAGAGTGGATAATGTTATATGAACAATAGATGAGAAAGACACTGCCTCACACATCAAGAAACAACTACCAATGCCTCTTTGTGAACCTGTTGATTTCACATGTTGTATATGTCCATGTGCATGAAACACATGTGAACCACCCTTAAATGGGAAATGACATAGTTTACTCTTGCATGGTTTTTACTACTTATATAAAATAACTGGATGAGAGGGGTGTTTATGATTCAGAGGACTACATTGGACAACTAGAACAATGGAGGAGCATTTTCATGTTTCTAAACTTGGAAATACTCTGTGCTATTGTACTAGTTAAAACTATTGGAATAACAATATTTTTTTTACATTTTCTATTGGACTTTTTTCTGGACAATTCAAATATGGAGCACTCAACCTGTATCAACAAAAGAATTTGACTTTTAGTGATAAAGTGGATATCATCTTGAAATTAACTTGAAATAAAGCAAAAGCATCATTTTGTGAGTTCCTGTACGGGAAAGAAAATGAAATTTCTATTTAAACATTTTAGGACTCAAAGTCATTTAAAACTATGTCGAAAACCCGAGCATGGAGAAATTATAGCGAGAGGTACTCACCATCATCAGATACATCACTCTGAGGTCTGTCTCGCCCCTCTTGATTGTAAGCCTCCTGAAGAGAGTCGAGCGAACCACGACGAACGGCCGTCGGAGTCGGAGGGAGACGTACGGTCCCTACTTCACTGGACATTGTAGGTTGCTCCTTTTCTGTCTTTAGCCTTTTGAGTGTGCTATTCGGTGCACTTTTGTGCACATCAAACCCGGGATGCTCCGAAGGCAATTCACATTTCACCTGGATTCCAGGCAACTGTGCCAAGTTTTCCACTGAGCTACCCCTTCTAATCCCCTCGTGTTTAGCACTATCCTCGGGTACATTCCCCTTCTCCCGCAGGGGATGTAAAGTGTTCCCAGTGTCACCTAGGGGCACTCGTTTCCCTGTGGAGGCCGAGATGCTAGGGTCATGTGAGGGTGGGGTGCATGGTCCGCTGTGTCGGGAAGAGGGAGAGCTGTTCCGCTGATGGTGTGATGGATGAGAGTGAAGTCGTAGGCGAGATGAAGAACCATGTGCCGTCGATAAGGAAGAACGTGATACTTCTGGAGATGATTCATCACTAGCATGCACCATAGGCTTGATGAAGACTAACAATTAGAAAAAAATTAAGGCAAAATGAGAACTTAGAACTTGAAAGGGCAAACAATTAAAAATTTAAGAAAATAATTCACTTTTATACATATATATATGTATATATATGTATGTATATATATGTATGTATATATATGTATGTATATATATGTATATATATATATGTATATATATATATATATATATAATCACTTCGAAAAGGTTCACAATTGTTCTCATTCTCTCCTGAACGGACGAAGGTGGTGGTTCCACCGAAAATTCTTCACCACTGTGAGTTTTTTTCTTTTT
>WURS02000015.1:10714732-10738548 GCA_011762765.2 Rhinocypha anisoptera | reverse complement strand
AATTCTTCACCACTGTGAGTTTTTTTTCTTTTTGTGTCCTGTGTCTCTATACATTCCACTAGTGTTCGAACCAATATCATTCACATTGTGAACCTTTTTGAAGTGATTATATATATATATGTATATATATATATAAAAATATATGAATATTTTTAAAATATAAATTTAATATACACATTATATGACAGACACATTTTTATTTATGTATTTCTATATGGATGTCTTATAAGCATATTAACCATGAGTTAAACCATAGAATACAAAAAAGGGCCTTAAACAAATGACAGGTTCATTCATAATGTTTCAAAATATAATCTTATTATTTTATACCGTTAGAAAACAAATATTGTAAAAGTTAAAAAGAGAAGAACTTATTTCACTAAATGTCGACTCAAATATCTCTTAAACCTAAAACCCTGAAATATCTTTGTAAACTATTCATATATTGTGGTGAAATTAACAAGCCCCCTTGATAATCAAAATTTTCAAAAGCATAGAATGACAGGCCACCAAAACTCATTTCTCCTTAATTCAACACATTTATGTAACATATTACCCACAACTATTAGAAATATGCTGAATTTCTTTTAAAAATAAACTATACAAATACCATTTAACCGTCTAAGCTGATGAAAATCTCTAATGATGCCTATCCTCTGTTTATAAATGTTATTTGTACCTTGTTACATTACATACATACATTACATTTGTATATATTTTTGGATAAGGAAATGATGAGAGGGATCCTAAATAAAGAATTGCAGAAAAGATTAGCACTATATGGATCCGAAATCTGGTCCATGAGGAAGGATGATGAGCATTGGAGGCTTTTGAGATGTGGGTTTAGATAGAGGATGAAGTGGGCAGAGAGAAAACCTAATGAAGAAATGTTAAGAATGGTAGGGGAGGAGAGTCGATTAATGTGTGAAATCCAAAGAAGGCAGGAAAGGGGGATGGAAGGGATACTCAGAGGCAATGGGCTGTTGAGGGTTATGATAGAGGGAAGAATGTTGGTTAAATGAGATAGGGGTTGGAAGGGGACAGGGATTTTGGAAAGAATGATAGGTGGTAGGAAGTATGCATGGGATTTTAATCTAAGATGTAACAGGAAAATCTAATATAAGATTCATCAAAAACCTACGTTGACTGGTAGATTACCCTCCATTCATTCATATTTTTGTATGTAATCTCTATTTTTAGAAATGTTATTATTGAGTAACATTGACTTTGTTCATTAATTGGTCATTGAGTGGAGGGAGGTACCCTGCAGTTAGGTGACAAGGTATGTAGGTCTTTTTAAAAACCTGCCGAATCAATCACCCTATGGACAATATATGAAAAGAGAACTTTTACTTTAGTTATTTGGGAATGTTAAACTGCAGGTTGAGAGAGTATATTCTTCAGCGGTAATGCATCTTTTTCTTTATTTAATACTCTATAACATATTTTGACTCTGTTTTTTTCTCTGAACCTAAATTCTACATGACTAGATCCTAATAAACCATCATCTAATCCAATACTCTTTCTTGCATTTAGAAATGATTTCTTGTAAAGAGATTTCCTCCTCTTACCAGGAGTTGAATGATGAGTATCCTTATTTTGATTACTGATATCAGTTGCTTGTTCTGAACCAACCAAAACAGCAAGCTGTTCTGTATCAGAACTCCGCTGCTTAGCAACAAGATCTCTCTGCAGCATTGCCCTAGTTTCCAGCTCAAATCGTCGAATTCTTTCCTGTGTTGTGGCACTCAGTCCAGTATATGTCCTAATTGTCCCCCCCATGTCCACATGTGTTGGACTAAAATGAGATCCTGTGAAAAAGGTATAGTGATAAACCACAAAGGAAGTCATTCTAGTACAGGTAAATCAATGTATGAAACAAGTTAACAGCCATTAGTTTATGCACTTGGGACTTACTTACTTGAACTTTAAATTTTTAGGAGCAATAGATTCATATATCCCATGCAAAAGGTTTGAACTTGTGATCAAAACTATGGCTATTAAGCCATTACACATCACAGTACACACAAACCCATCACAATAAGAGAATCACAAGGAGAAAGGCAGAATTAAGAGTGATGGGATGGGACTTTGAATTGAGTCTGGGATGTGAGTATGAGAGTTAAAGGAAGATAAAAATATTAGGAAAAGAAAAAGTTGCACAAAAAGTCAAACAAATGGGGTTGAGAATGCTGATAATATTTTTTAAATGGTGAACATAAGAAAAGATTTTGATAGAAAAACATACTTAGAGAATATATGATAAGTACTCTTCTCAAGAAAGTAAGGTCTCATTAAAGAACAGATCCTCATATTATGGATGCTAGAGTTTAAAGAGGTATGAACCAAGTAAAATTATACTTTTTACACCCAGTTTTTCCCTAAAAATTATCTATTAGTATAATATATGTAATGAAAATAACGTGAAATATGCCTGCAGAACTATTATAAAAACATCAGAGGCTAGAGTGGCACACAGCTTTAAACCAATGACCATTAAACCCTAACTAGGTGATTACAATTGTGGGAAAAAGAAAGAACCTCCACTCATAGAAATTAGGATTAAGATGAACCTATCTTTTCTCAGAATAAATTTGAAGAACTTGGAATTTCTGAGTTCTTCAAATCATTCAGAATCTTCCCATAAAACGCTTTCTCAAATCTCAGGCATATTCAACTCAATTCAAATTTCAAGCTGCAGAAAAATTCAAATTTGAAATAAATAATCAGTTACAGCAATGAATTATTCATCTGAGATATTTCCAAAGCTAACTTACCCTGGTCTAGTTGTGATGGAGGTGATTGCTCTTCTTCGAGGCTCACAGGAGAGGTATCATCTTCATGGTCTAAAACACCCTGATTACTGTTACGGACATCAGCTTCATGAATACTTTTCACAATATTGCCTGAGAAAATCACAGACCCAAGTATTGAAGAAGCCACTGATACCCTCTGTGGATGTTGGTCTTCTGTTGCAATGCTGTGACAACCACTAATACTACCCCCTGCTCCCTCCCTGGATTCTCCTTGGTTCCTGATCTGGTGGCCTCCTTCTTCCTTAGATCTATGCTTGTCGCAGCCCTAGAATGAATGGCAGATAAACTTGCAAGATTAGTGATACAAATTCCATTAGATGCAAAAAATATTGCTCTAAAATATCTTTTAGGTTGAAACACATGATTTATTTGAGATTAGCTGATGTAATTATGACGATATTCGACAGTTCACAGAATTGAAAGAAGTCTGGCTTCATAAGCCTCAATGATGTATTTATTATAAATATATTATAAAATTATCTAATCCAAGAAAACATTAACAAGCAAAAATGGTTATAGACATGAGAAAATTGTGATTCCAATTCTTTCTAATTTTTGCTATTCACATCACAAATCATATTAATCAAGGCACATGTAGCTTCTAACCAGCATGAATCACACAGTTGGACAATATTGATGGAGAATGTTACTGCAAATGAAGAAGTGGGTCTCCCTGAAAGACCAAGTATGACCAGCAAGTCAGCTCACCTGCTTCTCACCATCTCGATGATCAGAGACACACTCCCCGAAGACTTCATGTCCCCCTACTTCCAATCCTCCCCCACTACCCCCTGCTTTACGGCCTCCCTTTGCCTTCTGCATCTTCCGGTTAGCTGCAGAAATTATGGATGATACAATGTCTTTTGCACTGATCTCCTTGCTCGGACTATCGGCCTTCATGCCTGTGAGTTTGGGTGATTTCCCCCGATGCAAAGAGAGAAAGAAAGAGAAAAGGAAGGGAAAGGGGACAGGGGGGTAGGGGATGGGATGGACAGCAAAGGAAGCAGGAGAACAGGGAAAAAGAAACATGCATAAGCTTCAAAATAAAAACAAAGAAACTAAAATAATTACCCTCATTCCCACATGCAACTGACAATGCAGTGCGGCTCATTTGCAGTTTGGAATAAGCAAAAACATAATTAAAAGATAGGAAAAATGAATTTAAAGCCATTCATTTCTATGCGGAAATTTATAAGTGTAAAATAAAGAAAAAAAAGGTGCTCTGATTCCAATTTAACCACTCATTTTGCATATTATTCATGCAAGCTTGCAAAATGGAACCTAACTGCTTGATTTACTACAAACATTGAAAAGTTTCCAAAAGAATCCCAATGCTAATGATGCGCTGACCCAGAAGAAGCACACACATTTTTTCAATGGAAAAAATTAAATGGCTAACAGCAAGTTTTTCAAATTTGAATTTTAAAGTACCTAGTTAAGAATATTCCAACATTTGGATACCAATGAAGTATGTACAATAATTTCATAAATGGAAAATGTTTCTGTAAACATTTTAAGAACTATTAAATAATTAAACCAAAATTAATTAGAGTTCAATGATATCATTAATTCATCATATCCCTCATCAAATGAAAATGTTTCAAAATCAAAAGATGAATAATTCTTTAAAGTATGACATTTTGTAATACTTTAAAGTTAGAATTTAAAAGTGTTAGGTACCTACTGGCACTACAAAGAATTAAACAATACTGTTTTTTTATGAGTGAATATTACCAATAGAATATTACAAATGGCCCTATTAATAACACCCTATAATTTATACAACACTTAAGTTGCTAGCTAGAGTGACTCAAGAGGTGTTCAGAATTGAAGTACCTATTCTGGCTGCATAGAGACAAACCAAGGGTGAATGATAGAGCATGAGACGTTTATGTCCATAAAATAAAACACAAAATAAGAAAAGGAACTGAATTGGCATCATATTCTGAAAGAGATTCTACTTTTAACTCTTTGGGGTCATATAATGAAATTATGTACTTTACTCAATATCTATCATAATTTTATGAACTACAACATTAAAACTTTGTTAAACTCAATGCCAAAATCAGGAGAATTTAATTCATAGTATAATTATAACTTACGCCAATAATTGTATAAAAGAACATACACAAACTGTGCTCCATGAGTTGAAAAAGGGTTACAATTATTCTGAGAATGTCTTAATTAGAGAGAATTGCTATTAAAAATATTAAAGAATGTTGTGACAATCAATCTTGTTGATTTACAAGACAGTCTGCTTCTGAGAGTTAAATCAATAATGAGAGCTTGCCAGATAAGTTTTAGGGACATAACTTCTTTAAATCCAAGGAAATGGTTTTACTACTTTTTGAGAAGCATTACAAAGTAAAAGTTACTCAGTCTGTTACTTAATTTCCGGTAAGTAGCAAGCAATATCAAGGATGACTCTAAGGTGGCATTATACTACTGATAAACAAAATAATTATAACTACAACTAAATTATATAACAAATTTAGCTTATTGTTTTCCCGAGTTTCCTAATCCAATGCATATTTTGTATATATGTACAAATAGAATTAATGTAAAATAAGCATGGCTGCAGATACAATATTCAAAGAAGTTGAAATCCAGAAGAATAAAGTGTAAGGAGAATATATATAGATATTTGAAAACTGTATAATTGCATAATGATTCAAAAATCATAATTATGTTCTGTGGATGAACATTGTCTCACCAAGTAAAACTGGTGATAGTATAATTTTTAAACTTTGGCATCTTAGATAGAAGCACTAATAACATTCTCATTCCAGATCAAAACAATGCATTTCAGCTGTAAAATGATATGCATACAAATAAAATATTTAAATGGCCCTAGCAAATACAAATGATATCTTAAATTTTCATGCTAGTAGCTAGAACACATTAGGAAATACATATAACAACCAAGAATGGAGTTTGGTTAGCCTTAAAAAAAAACATTTAAAAACTCTTATTACTTTTAAATCTCCAATTGAGGGCACAACTTCCATAGCTTAGATAAACAAGCTGAGACACTTTGTCATTTCCAGAGCAAAATTAAATAAAACTTTGATGCTAAACAATACATTATGATAAATATGGTGAATACTGAAAAGGCAAATGTGGATGAATAAACAATATTTAACAAATAACACATTTAAACTTTTGACACCAAGGAAAATCTTTATATAAATCCAAGTCATTGTCCCATACCAGGAAATGCACTCAATTTTCATACCATTTTGCATATTAATTCAAATGCAAAAGTGATAAGAACTTCATTGAAATTATCCAGACACCAAGGTAACTGATAAAATAGTATAAATGTAAAATCAATGATCAAAGGCGAGCTTTGAATAAAAATATTTAACACACAAAGTGTGGTATTTGAATTTTCCATTAACATAAATGGCTATGTAACTATGAGTGATAGTTAGTGATCAACAATTTTTTCCCCTTTAAGGTAGCTGAGAAAAATGGAGAAAGTAACAGCACTCTTATCAATGTAAGCATATGAAATATGAATCTTATTATTTGATGAGGCACTAAAAGAATTATTTCACTTTTCCATTATTCTGTGACAATTAATTCCAATAAGTACTTAATGCATTCACTGATGTGGGACTTTCCAAGAAGTTTCTGCCAAATAGACATTATCTGTGTGACTGGTCAGAACTCAGTTAAACGTATGGGATGCCATGCTTAGTTACTTAATTCACTCAGTTATATCATTATTGGTTCAAGACAAGGAAGAATATAAATAACTAAAACACAATGGCACCAATTTGGCCAACTCAGCACTCATCTGTATTGGGCACCTACAGCCTAATTTCTTCATGTGGCTTGCTCTTTTTCCTCTAAATGCAACTTGATTAGATGTTGGTTTGAACTGAATGCATACTTGTCCTAATTGTACTAACTTATGTCATGTCATGGTACCAATTTAAGGAACTTGGTACCATGAACAGATGATGGATTAAGCATGGAGATAATCCTAGCTTCTCAATTAAGTGTCCATGACACTATTAATGATGGTTCTCCAATTGTTGCCACTTTCTACAAGGTAGAATTAATCACTGTAGTGATGGATAAAATGTTTATGATTTTAATATGGTGTAACTACTCAATAAGCCAAATGATGATCCTAGAAAAACATTATCAGTGAAAACTACCACTGATATATGTATATATTTCAATTCTGGATTAGTCAATAGACACTTTTTATTATAATTTTATGTTGATGTCAGAGTTGAATATATGTTTGAATGGTGTCTCTACTTTAACAATAATACTTTTAACTTCCAGGCATATTCAAGTAGCATTCCCAAATTTGACTTAACATTCTCATGTCTATCATGAGTTTTATGTATTTCAGAGCATCCGATTCTGCCATGCTTAGACTCAATTATAAAGACACAAAATATAAACAAGGAAATCAAATATAGCAACCATGAAAGGTAACACATTAGAGAATATTATATCAGATTGCTGGAAGCATATGGGCACATGAAATATTTTTGTTGGTAAACAATATCCACTTATGAAAAACTAGCTCCTCTTTCAACATTTTTTTGTGAGTTACATATACTGTATATGGTGGTTACATAATTTCAATGCATACAAGAAAGCAACTAGTATATGTCTGATTCCACATTCCATAAATATTCATCAAGGAAAGCTGTGTTATTACTTGTTACATTGACCATGATAAATTTTATTCACTAAAGCCCATAAAAATATTTTGTTGAAAAAAACATACACATAGCCACTTCCTCTAGGTTAAGTGGCTAATTAATCAAAACTCTTCTAGGGGAATTGGATTTAAATCCTTATCAAATTATTTCCTCAGTAGGCCTCAAACTGTAATAGTTAATGAACATGTCACTGAAAACATTCGGAAGAATGTCAATTTTTATATGCCACCAACTAAAATATGAATCACTGCTAAAAGATAAGGGAACAACGAGTATTTCCTTTTCTGACACCATCTATAAATTCAATAGTAAAATTCCAAACATAATTCTTAGAGTAGCCAAAGAGCTGTGGTGAACTTTAAGATAAGTTCCACAACCCAATGACAGTGATTTCATAACTATGAAGATGAAATAACGTTACCAAATACATATATTACCACTGTTCATTTTCATGGTACTGGGCTTTCTTTACTAGGTACATATTATCAGATAGCTAGTCCATTCTTTCTTCAGTTAATAAAATTATAAATACCTTCACTGGCTAGTAGAATCTGCAATATTCCTTTTGCTCACATTAACACAGATAAAGACACAATAATGTCAAACCAATACCTTACCTTTACTAAAAATTAATTTTTCTTCGTCAGCATAAATTCAGTGTTAAATGATTAAGATTGAAGTGATGCAAATTTAAAGCTGTCAAGCATTAAAAATGTTTATTTATTTGCTAATAGATAAAGTCAATTGACAAATTATGCTGTAGTAAATAACAGTTTTTGCACACAACATAATCTACTGTAGGTAAACATAAGTAATCATATACATCAGTTAATAGCATGCTCCAACATATTAATATAAAACTTTGATCAGAAATGAGTTTTTTTCACAGATGCTGTCAGAAGTGATTACAGAAAGAAATAACACACAATGCAAAACATGACATCAAGATGGCTTTATTTTACTGATTTGAACTAGCAATGGCACCTCCACAGTCTATTACTTTGGTTCCAACAGTCAGTCACAAGAGAGTGTCAACACCAGAGGGAGATGCAAGCATTGGCTAGAGCAAGACAGAGAAAGACAGTCTGGGCAGGGTGAGAGAGTTGACTGGGAGGATACTATAAGGTTAGGTGGGAGGTTTGGGTGAAGGTGGGTGGGTTACACAACCTTGGGCGAGTGTTAATGGGACAGTATGATTAATTTCCTATCTTATAGCTGCCTTCCTTACCTTCAACTTTCTGGATGTTGTTAAGCAATAGGTTTTGGTTAGCTCCAGAGGCATCACTGCTCTCGCCTACTTCTGCACAAACATCAAAGGGAATGGTGCTCAGGTCATCAATGTCCTCATCAGAGAAAAACCAATCGACCTGAAAAAGTTTATTTATGCAAAATATTTTTTTAAATTGCCACAGAATAATCCTTGGCACTAAAAATTTTAGTAAACCTTGATTTTTATTGTCCTGCATGACATACCTCCATGCATACTTAAAATCTCAAATTCTATAATTATGTTTTTAGTATTAACAAAATTCACACATCAAAAATATATTGGTTAATTTCATTCAGCATTTCCCAATTGGATGACAAATATGCTTGCAGAACAAATTTATGAGAAAGCTATTTAGATTGGTATTTTACGTATAACTTTTCTGTTTTAACAATTGTTCGATATAAAGGTGCATTAGCTGAGTGGTTAGCAAGCTTGCTAGTTGACCCATATGTCACAGGTTAGAATCCTACCTAGATTATGGATTTGTGCTTGTTTAAAACTAATTTTCATGCATAGTTGGCATCAGCAATGGTATACCGTAAATACCGTAGGGCTATGGCTACAAAATATATTGCAAAACCAATTAACAACACGATCCCAGAATTATGTGAAAAAGCTTAAGAGGGAGAATAAAACTGTTCGATAGAAGAAATAAAATGAATCTAGTATCATGAAATTCTGTTGATAGATGAGCAGGAAAGAATGTATAAATTAAGCAAATAGAAACTTTTGGTTGTGAAGTTTAGTCCCATTAAATTCAGACAAATGAAGAGTGACCTCTTTGGTTTGTATCTCCTATGCAATCACCCAATACAAAATACAATCTTCCTCGATCAAATTCAGTTAAAACTTACGTGACTGATTAAGGTCTCCACAATTCTACACTGATGAGACATATCAGTGACCATAGTCACCATGTTGTCATTTGCAGTCCTAACCAGGGTAGGACCAAATACAATAGCCAGGTTCCGGGCTTCCATTTTGTTGACATGACAATGAGAGACAACTTTCTTCAGGTGGAAAAGAAGGTATTTCAGTGTTTCGAAATGATGATCTGGAAGCTCATGTACCTGAAATCAATCCTTGGTTTCATAATCAACCCAATAATAGTTACATAAATTTATTAAAACATATACTACAAAAAAATAAATTCCAATAATCTCTATCCAAACAGATAACAATAGCAAGTAGTAAGATAAAAAAAGGGCAATCCTTGTAGATCTGATGCTTATTTTAATATTCACATATGAAAAGCCCTTAATATGGAAATAATATAATTTCCAAAGATTATTGATACATAATCATTCATTATTACTCTAAATGACATGAATACTGTGAATTAACACTATTTCTAAGGTATTTAAAAATGTAAGTACCAGCTTCCTGATAGTTGCTATTCTTCTTTCTGGTCCTTCAATTTTGTCAGACTCAATAAATAAAGGATAAAGATCTGAAGTAAGGAGGGAATCAGGTAACTTTCTAAAGAAAAGCTTAAGGAGACTGGATATCACATTTACATCATTCCATCGTGCATCCTGAAAAAACAAACAATTAACTATTAACATTAATTATTAAAAAACAAATTAACTATTAAGCAGCTCTCAACAATGAACAGAAATGACAAAAATAATCAGAATGACAGAATGCACAAAAATATGCATTTTCATAAAAAAATACTTCAGCAAAAGTATAACTTATTATGCATGTCATATACCTATTACTATGTAAAATAATGAGCTATTATACTCAGTATAATTACTTGGCAGCAGTTTCTTGCTTACAGATGCTAATACCATGGTCATTAAATTATTCAAACAATTCCTAACATTGTTACATAATTTGAAATAGAAGAGTAGTTCATAGAATATTAAATGTCTAGTTCAGTTGTCTACATCACAATTCTATTTCACTTTAGATCATGCAAGGCATAATTCATCATTAAAAATTCTGTCAATTAATCAATAAGTATTTCGATCATTTCCATTTTTGGGTTCAGCTTTCAATAATATCTAAAAAAACATTATCAAAGCAGCTGCACCATGAACCAAAAAATCAAATTTCAATTTTTTTAAATGAGCTTTTTTACAACATTTGATAACTTCAAGCTGAAACAACACTTGATAACATAAAAAATAACATTTATTAGTAATTTCAATGTTTATTAGAGCTCAAATGTAGCAACTAAAAAGTAACTTGCCTGCATATTAATGCAATCAAAACCACGATTAACTCCCTCAGTTAATGAAGCTACAGCAGCTGTATTTCCAGGTACTCGATAGATGCCTATAATATCCAGACCACGTGCTTCAACAATACTGGTACAAAGTTCCACCAACAATGGAACATATTCACAGAAGGTAGACTGTAATATTAAAAAAATATAATGGCATTAGATACAAATAATTTCATTAACAATTTCTAAAATAATGAAATATTCCTTTCAGCAACATGCTGTCCATGCCCTTCTAATTTATTACAGAATTTAAATTTCATTGGTTTCAAAGGAAAAGTTGTTTTTGATAAATGTCAAATCTCCAAACATTTTGCTGAGATAGTTACCTGTGTTTAAAGTAAAAGTGCCAAATCAACATATGCCACATTATTCTGTTATCATAATCAGTATCTCTTTATACATTAATGACAAAAATTGTAATGCAATATCTGATCTGTATATTACAATGGTAAGACCATCTTTCGTAATGTTTCTAATTGTCAAGTTGTACATACATAACAGTTAAAATTAAAAAATATCCTTCCCAGTGTACTAGATCATTGTGATGGCATGGCTTGAGCATAATTTTTTGAGTGAATTTCTTAATTAAATGCGATAATTTACTTTGCACATCACGATTACATTAGAAATTTCTATACCTATCCAAATTCAAAGTTATAATGAATCAGTGAGTGTTTCAAATGGATCCAAATGGAGCCATGCTATCATCACACATACAACCTTTTCATTTTTAAATATTAAGAAAGATACAACAGCTTATTGGTAACATGAATTTTTTTTCCATTTTTCATGTTCATATTGCTTTATTGTGTGCATTGTCAGCTTATATAATAAAAATTTATGTTTTTTAGGTTCAAAATATGAAATAGATCATAAATTTTTTCCCACTAAAAATTACAGAATGTCCACGAAATAATTTAAATTAAAGTAATAAGGTAAAATCAATAGGCAGGTGGCATCTTACCTGAGGACAGTCTTCTAATGGAATTCCAATAGTAACTCCTTCAGGACGAG
This sequence comes from Rhinocypha anisoptera, assembly GCA_011762765.2. Lineage (NCBI taxonomy): Eukaryota > Metazoa > Arthropoda > Insecta > Odonata > Chlorocyphidae > Rhinocypha > Rhinocypha anisoptera. The sequence continues at coordinate 10,726,524 of WURS02000015.1, read as the reverse complement.
GTGTGGTGGGAGAACTAGGAGAAGAAGCACCTCCACCCTGTTGAATTCGACGAAACTGTTTTGCAACTCGACCCTTCCAGGTTTTAGACTTTGGAGATGGAAGTTGATCTATAAATAGAGCGAAAATTAAACTACCCATTCCTCACATCCAAAGAGCTTTTCTAAAGAACACACGTTCATCTTAATGCAAACTCTTCCAGGCTAATAATTAATTTAGGAGATAAAATCAATAGTATTGCAGCAAATTACTCTTATCTATGAGCATAGGATGACATTGTGAAGACTATGAGCATAGTGAAGACATAGTTTCATGAGAATGCATATTTTTATGGACCAAGCTTCTGAAACTAAACAACTTCTCTGGATTTGATCACCATCGCATACATGACAACTACATGTTAGCAGTAAGTAAACACAATTCCATTACACAAGGGCAATTTGATTGGTGAGAAAGGGCCTAACAGAGCAAAAAAACATTTGAGTATTTGTTATCCGTGTATAAGGTTAGGGAAAAGGAGTTCCTTTCCCTATCCTATTATTATATTTCACCTATCAATTCTAATGAACATCTGCCATCCAGAAAATGACTAAGCTTGGATTTAGCTGGATGTTTGAGTGACATCACCAAAATTTGAAGTGTCTCTCCTGTTAAGTAAATGAGTATAATACCACAACCATTGACATATCAAACCTTCAGTTAGTAATTAGGAATAGGAGATGGTTCAGGTAAGCAGATTTCTATTTCCAATACATATAAAAGTATATTTTAAATTAAAATAAATATAATATAACATGAGACCTAAGAATGGGATGTTGAAGCTATCCAAAAGTGATTAGATTTAGGGGGGGAGTTTTAATTACAAGGGGGAATAATATGGCGCATACATTCAGGTGATCTCCCATTTTAAATTTTAAGTTAATTAGTTTTTTTTCCTATCTTCAGAATACCCCAAGATTAAGGACATTCTTCTTAATTTTACTTTTAGTGTAAAACAATAATGCAGTTTTGAGAACAGGTATACCTCACACAATAACTTACAAGCTGCTCGGCTGGAATACGGCATTGAGTGTAAGAACATGACACCCCATGCAATATCCCTCACCCTCAATGTGTTCCAAGAATTTGACATCTATTCCAGTTGTGGATTAACCAATGTCAAATAGCACCTCTCATTGACTTTGGTTTTCATCAGAATATGTCCCCTCCATTCTTTAAATAAAGCCATGAGTCTTCAATGTTCACTTCCACCATACCAATTTCATAAGTATAAGGTAGTACGGATTTGCCAGAAGTGCTTTGTTGTACATTTATTTAGGTCCCAAGGTTATACCCTAAATTAGTCTAATATCACTCTAACTTGAGTCAGGACTTATAAAGCAAAAATAATTTGTTTTTAATAAGTAAACAAAAATATGATGAAAGTAACTTACCTCCTTGGCTGGCTTTTCTCGTTTTATTAACAGGTGACTGTCCTGTTGGAGAGCGATTTCGGAAAGATGTAAGCTTTCTAATTCCTTTGTGTGCAGGAAGGGGTGAGAGCCTATTAGTGTAGAGTGCAGCAGATGTAGCAGCTGAGGAACTAGAGCAAGAAGGACTAGATCCAACAACTGGTTGTGCTGGGTTCAATCCCTGTCCACTGTTGGTGAGGGAACCTGGACCGGCAGATGAACCATTTGGAGTGGCTTCTGCTGAACTCTATGAACATAATGTAGAAAAATAAGTCATTGGGGTACATTTGAAAAGGAATAAGGAAGCTAACACTCCTGTCCCATGAAAAAAATATTGCACCAGAAAATTGTATTTTTTCCTCCAGACTTACATCAAACATTTGCAAAATATGATTTACAAAAGAAAAAAGGTTATATAAAATTTAAAATAATGAAATAAAAATGAATATATTTTAAGACAATTTCTGAAACAAGTAACAATTCTGTGAGTTGGCATGTCACGATTTTATAAATCCTCTTTTCATATAAAAAGTTAATACATGACACTTAGTATATTGCCAAAAAGAGGTGTATCCACATTGAAAGCAAAAATCTATAAAGAAGGGTCATGAAATGGAAGATTCAAACCAATGACCAAGTATAATTGGTTGAAAATAAAATGCTTTTGTTTTCCAAACATGATTTCAATGCCCAACTAGTACATAAAATTTGTAATATGATAACGTTCTCATATATAAGCCCTCTCTGATGAAATAATTTTTGTCATGAATGCACTTTAAAAAAAAACCAGATGGAACATCATTACCTTTACCCTGATTAAAAATATGACCCACAATCTAAAATTACTCTGATAGAGGCAAAACACTTTAACCAAAATATCTGAAGGCAGTGTGCCGAAAAAGTACCTCAGGACTGAAATTTTTACTTTTATGGTGACAAGGATATTTGGGACAGTTTAAAAGAAATTAAAAGACTTCACCCAGCAATGAACTTGAGGATGGAAACTAAAGGTATTAAAATGAGATTTTCAAGTCGGAAACTTATATGTCCTTACTGAAATGCATAGTAGCATATGCACAGACAGTTACTATAGGGATGAGGAATAGAGGTTCATAAGAACAAAGTTATTCACAAAATTGCACTCATATGACAATCTGAGCAAGTGAGAATAATTTAAAGGAGCAAAGAGAAAGAAATAAAAATCAGGAAATGGTATGGACATATTTTATAAAAGGCTTGGGATTGTGGCTGAAGGACACTCAGGACAAAGAATTCCAAAATTCAACAAGGAAAATTATTTTAGCATTAAATAATACTTCCGATCACTAATAAATTTAACTGCAGAGTTGAATGTGCATTAGATTCCTATATATCCAAGGGACCGCTATCCAAGTATCAGTTACATATCCAAATTCTCCATCAACAAACTGCAACTATCCTGATGAGCACATCCTTTAACGAACAAGTAAGACAATTTTCTCACCTCCTTCTCAGAAGGTCCTAATTGAGGAGATCCTTCAGGTCGACAGCCACTTTCCTGGAGAGCTCGAATCCATTGTAACATGTCCATTGAGTCCTCTGCCTGCAGGAGGAGCTCAGAGGAATGTGTTCCAGGCCCACCAGGACCAGCACTTAGCCGGAAAACATGTTTCCTTTTCGTGTAATCTCCGGCCACATCCACCACACCATTACGCACATCAACTACCTCCTCTGAAGATGAGGAACTTGATGATGTTATGGTGCCCGCTGTACCAGAGGATGATGTCAAAGTCGCTACACTTCCAGATGTAGACGACGTTGACTGTCCAAGCATCATTCCAGGAGTCTAGAAAATAATAATAAAATTTTCTTTGTTAGATAAAGTTAGATTCATTCAGCCCTCTCTTATATTTAAACTTTTTAGTGATTACCAAATACCTTCACATGGCTTCACAGGACTCAAACCTGACACTTTTGGTTTAGCAGGCAGACATACTGCTACCAGTATATTCTAGCAGACAAAAATGATTGACCGATGACAAAAATTCAAGATTATGAAACTGGAATGAACAAACTGAGAAAGTATTAATGGACTCAGCTCGTCGTAGTTTTGAAATAAACTTTGTACAAAATTACTCACAGAACTTGGACTTTTAAAGCAGAGAACTTTAAAACTGTACTGTTCATAAATCCCAAAATTTATTTACCCGTTTTACTTAATGGTGAGCTAGTAAAATTTCTGTCATCACAATTAATACTTTTTCATTTAGTGTTGTTACCAAGGATTTTCCTGTTCTACAAGGATTGTACTATGTTTTGAGGATTTCATTATTATTAAAGTGACAAAAAATTCAATTTTATGAAGTGATATTTTTACATTTGCCAGAAAGACTTCATGATGTATTCTCTAACATTCTCTCTTCTACTTCCATTAGTATAACATTCCTACACAAATTAGAGAGGTACCATAATGATATAAATCTAAATACACATATGTAAATGTGCATAAGTACGCTCGTACTTGCATACACCAGCCCACATGCACTCACACAGATGCACCCTTCTTTAAATGACAAAGACGGCATGTATTTTGAGGGTTAAAATGCTGTGTCCTTTATAAAATGTATATCTATATTTAATGACTAACTTTTTGTATACACACAAAGGCAGCTCTTAAAAACTTTTCATTCCATTTAAACCTAAAAGTCAACATTGGATTCTTCCCAATGTCGTTAACTGCTCCACACAGAGCACCCTACCTTGTGCCTCCACAATTTCCTCTGCATGCTGCATAAATGCAGACTACTACTACTAACTTTGCTACTAAATGCAGACACTAGTATAGAGTACAGTCCAAAATTCCTGTATTTAACTTTCTCATATCCATACGACTTCATTTCAAAGAAGATATCCTTAAGGGACTACCATGTTTCAAGCAACATTGAAAATGTTTGCTCTTGTTCGGATGCTCATCTGTAACCTTTAAATAATCCATCAACATAGTATGCAGCCATAAATTCACCAACCCTTACCTCCTCTGAAAACCACTAACTCCAACACCTCTCCTAGTCTTCAAAATTATTTCCAAGCAATCTTTTCCACAATTTTCCCTGCATATTGCTTCAAATCATCAAGTCCCCTACCCTTTCAAGTCATTCACCTACTCTAAAGTCATGCTATTCTCCAAAAGATTTACAAACTTTTTTTACAAAATTTACAAAAAATTCGCAAAATTTTTCCCAGTCCTGAATAGAGCACGAACAACCTAAATATGAATGATCATATATTGTTCAAATATAACAACCATAATCAAATTCACTTTCCTGTATATTGTTATAGTTGCCACAGATTCCCATTGCCAGAACTTGGCTTGTTTCCAAAAAGTTTTTTCTGAATCTATCATTGAACCTCTCCCCAAATCTTGTCATTAGCATCAGAAAAGATCATGCGAGTTGGTGCATAATTTGGCAATTGAGAGTCATTGGAATTCCCTGGGCTCAACATATGAATACAAGCAGGTGTCTGTTCAAATAAATAAATAAATATTTTATACCAACAACTTCCAGTGTTAAAACTTGAAATTGATGCTTCTACGTTGCAATTCCACACTTCACTCTCCAAACTGACAACAAAATTGGCATTGTAGTGTGATTATAATATTTATCCCACAACTATTTTTTTATAAATATTAAAATACATTTTTAGAGAGTGCAATTAGGCACCCCTAAGAAAGACCTTGTTTTAGGGTTGACATCTCCCCTACATGCATGGTAAGCACAAATTGTACTATCTTAGCCTCAAAACAATGGTCCAGGGAAGGCTAGGAAGACAAAACTAAGTAAGAAAAGTCATATAATCTTTCCTCGTAAGTCTTATAGATTAATGATGGCATTGTTTCAAAGTGTGTTAACATGCCTAAAACAGGGTCAACAAAGTAAATAACCAAATGCCATGTACTGTCAAAATTAGAGCCATCTGGTTCACAACTACAGTGATTAAAATATATTGAACATAAAATACATTTTAATATTTTGATAGTTACCACAAACAAACTTGGAAAGAAACAAACAAAAATCTATTTCACAAAAAAATGTTATTCTAACTTGGAGGACATCAGGAGACCTGATTATGAAGATCAAATTAAGTGTGCGTCACACATGTGATATACCAGACTAAATGGCAACCCTGTATTTAAATTAAGGGATGTCTTGTTGTGCACTTCTGATGTTATGTCATCACTTTCTAATTTTATGCTAAGTGAACATGAATAAATGGCAATTAAACAGAAAATTTTACAGAAGGAAGGAAGATGCCCTTGAGCCACTTCCAACAAAAATTTCATCAAATTAGATGGATATCAGTGAATTTTAAGAAAGGGCTATACGTATCCCATGCTGTAAGTGAAAATTAAGGAAGTGAAATGCTCACAGATAATTATCTTGAAAAATCACTTTAAACTGTTCTGAATAAACCTCTCTCTGTGCCTACAATACGAAATTATAATAAAAAAATGGTTCGAAAATGACTAATTAGCATTTAATAACATTCTGATGGTTGGACACTTCCAATGAATAGTTTTACGAGATAAAAAAATAAAATTTTTTAACGTCCTTACATTATCAATTTAATATATAATAAATTCCAAGATAATTGTCACAAAAGACCAACAGGGAATGAGGCAGTAATAAAATGCGAGATTTCTCATTTTTGACACAAAAGGAATTAGTTGTTGCGAAAGATATGAACTCGGAGATAAACCTTCGGACTCGCCGTAATCGTGCCACGATGGTTAGAAAGCGTGTCTAACTCACAGGAGTACAAGACGGAAAGTAAAAGGTGATTAAAGATATTTAATGGGAATAGACGAAGAGTCCACACGGGAGGCCTCTGAGCAGCGAATGTTCCACTGAATAAGTGAATAAATGGCCAGGATTTTGAGTAAACGGATTAGACGGGTGAGCCTGCTAACCCAAAGGTCGCGGGTTTGCGTCCAGCTCAGGGCATGGGTGTTTTCAATCGTAAATGAAAAGGCTAAATGTAGGAGAGAAACTGACGGTCCTAATTTCGCCTGAATAACAAAAAACAGCATTATTAAACTTTCAATACTACAATCGGAAGCAGGAAATGATGAAGAATATTCAAGTAGAAAACGAGAAAGAGAGTAGTAAATTGTAACTTGACAATTTAGATTCACTGTTTTATGTAGATCATATGCATGGAGAGCGATGAGCATAAATAAAATTACATTCCAAAGATCAACATCAACTATAAACGACAACGTACTTAATCCCATAAGTAGTTTAAGATGTGACTCTAACGATAGCCGATATTTCGTTAGGTTAAATGAATATTCATACATAATGTTCACATAAATAATGTTAACTGAAAAATATGTTGATAATAATAGAAATAAAACTTTGCTTTCCACACGAACTATAAATTTATGATTCCTATATATATCGTATGGAACGCAAAGTTTTATTTATGTTGTTATCAACATGGATTTCCACAAAGTCTCGGCCTTAACCATTTCTCGAAAAATATGTTGCACATAATTTATGGAGAACTAAAATATATATATATATTCAAAAACTTCACACGGCCAAAAGGGTTATTTCATTTTATTACATTTTCTTAAATCGTAATGTGGTTACTAAAAACGTGGAGGCAACTTCGCGAGCGATATTCCTAAAAAATATTGAAGGTGAGGGTATTTGGGGCATAGGGACTCGTCTCGTGAGAGAAACGAATTTTTGATGTAGGTGAATCAAAGGAAGCGCGTCTGCCGCCCGCCCTTGTTCTGCCGTCGGAACGTAACTCATCGTCAGGGGACCGTGACACTTAGCACGCTGACACGGAGAAGAAAGAATAACTTTCCAACCTCAAGATATGAAATAATTAAAGGGGGCGGCGAAGAAGTACCGGCTAAAAATTTCGACAGCCATAATATTCTCGATCCTCCTTGGAAGAGAAGCTTCTCCCTGGCAAGTTCTCACATCCACTATAAAAGATTTCAATCCATATGTAAGTGATTGCCGTTTCGGATTAGAAATACGAAAATAACTTTTCTTCGAGCCGAACATAAATTTAAAATCGACAAAAAAAATGCTTCAGTTTTGAAATAATCATTAGGGATCGTGATCGCGTTTAGGTGATGGGGAAATTCTATGGCGAAAAAAAAGCTTCTTTTGGAAATTCTCCCTGAAATCTCCCCGGAATGTTAAAGTAAATTTCGTCACTCATATCTAAAGACAAATTAAATTGTTAAAAGGAGTAGCTAAACTGAGCTAATGGAAGAATAATCTACACTCGTACGTGAATGGCTGTAAAATAATAAATACCGTTCACTTATATTCCTGCCGTCTGATGTGGCGTATTGCACAACTCTTGTACTTCTCATAAAAATAGCAGTGGCGGCAAGAAGAGGATACGATAAATTAGATTAACAATCGCGGCACTCTTCGATTACGGTGACATAGACGGGTTTTCGACACGAGTGTAAGTTTGAAAAACGTCTCAACCCGTGGAATTCGCTTGGTTTTCGGGGGGAGACTGGGCAGCAATAATTTATATTATTACATAGCGTTAATCCACACCAAAAACATAAAATTTAACGGAGACGGTCAGTGATATAAGTAGACCACTGTTTCTCCGATAATGAAGGCACTAAAGGAAAGGAAAATCTCCGACACGCACTAGTAATTTCAAAGTGCTCACGCAGGTAATTGCAAATTACTGATGCAAACGAAAAACAAAGAAAGTCATGAAAGGAAAGGTAGCCAGCAAATTGAAACCCAAAAGCTGAGAAACGTTCTTGCGCTGAATTGCACGGAGGATATAATACGAGAAAGGAAAAACTTTACGCGCTAATTCCGGGTTATAAGCGATAAAGCAAAGAAGAAGAAACTCACGAATGAGGTTTCCGGACTCTTTTAATCGGCACTCGAGCATCCAGCTTTCAGATTGGCGATTGTGAAGAAACGTGAGGTTGCCATTGGGAAGAAACGACAAAAGATATCTTATGGGGCTTCGCAACCTAGTGGATAAGGATGTTCGGGTCCCTACAATAAGTGCCCCGGGTACATCCTGGTCGTATAACTTCGTCCAAATCATAAAGAGCAACACCATAACCTTCATCTCAGTGGCACGGGAGAAGGAACTGTTCCCAACATGTTTCGCAATTTCGGACGCATCACAATGTAGTTTGAAAAAGGATTTTAATTGGATGATAGCATGGCTATTGAAATATCTTCGCGAAAGAGGGTTGAAAAACATGGAGTGTTTTAGTACTAAGTAAAAAAAATAAAAAAAATTATAAATGCAAATGTACGTTACTAACTAATACGCAAGGCAATTGGGAAATACACTAATCCGATGAAAAGAATGATTAAATTACTTCAAAATCATATTACTCACGGTCACGATGTCATTTTAGTGCCTTTGAACGCCTCAAAGAACTAACACTGTGATTATCCTACTTTATAAATACTCTCTTTTATGGGGTATTGTAGCAGAAGAAGTAATTGTATCACTTTTTATGCTTGTAATTTATAGTCATCACAGGTTACATACTCCTGCGAAGAGGATGTTGGACTCAAGAGAGCAAAACTACAAGAACACATGTAATAGTGCTATTAACGTGTCTAACGAGTAGTTTTTTCCATTCCTAAAAAATAACAATGAATCAAATCCACTAGAAAGTCCATAAAGTCTGTGGTGAAATATGACTGTATAAAACGGCAGGGTTATTTTTTTAAATATTCCAAATCCAAAATGTAATTTCACCCTCTGGTGGGAAATTGTATTGGGTTTTCTTTCAATAAAACGGAGAAGTTATAACGAAATGAGTAGCCTGAATGCATAAATGATTGTAGCAATATCTAATTAAATAATTATTCACTGAGACAGATGCGTGAATTAAATGATCACTTGCGCCATCTATATGGTTTTTGATTCGGTATGAGATGCCTGGGAGTAGCGGATAAGGCGAAAGAGAGGGAGACAACACCGACATTAGTTTATTTTGAAAGAATAACCCACCTTATGATAGATAGCTCCATGTGGGCGTAGACAAGACAAGAGGCATGATAACATAATTAAACTGTCGTCTCGTCTCGGTAATCGAATCCCGGTTTTAAGTATATGTACGGTATCATGCATAACGATCGCGAGAGCTTTCGGTAAAAATCAAGATCAGTAAACACATTTAGCCATAGTGTCACAACTGAGATTTAATAGCTTTTTTCCTCCGGTTCCCACCAAAAACAACCTCGATCCGTCTTTAGAAAAACCCCACCAGCATATGTTAAACCAGCAACTGGCAGTGTACTCACATTAGCTACCATGGGGGGTTATCAAGTAAAAGATAGCGGGTTTACATTTATTACAAATCTGAAATTAAATACTGGTATATAAACTGAATACTTTCAGGCTTCCCTTCGCGAAAGTTGTTAGTATCCATAACAGGGGAGGAAGAACAAGTGGAGAACCGCCTTGTTTCTTCTCGGTTATGAATACCGGAATATATTACTACATAGATATAAGATTTGTACGGGTGATTCCACGTGCTATTTTAAGCAGGTAAAGCATAAAAGCCGATGAATTTCCAAAATAGAATACAGTTCACAACCACTTCTACGTAATTGCCCTTGAGTCATCATGAGCGAGCGTGGCAGGAATTGTCTTTTTGAAGATAGCCATGAGATTTCCGTCGCAAAGGTAAAAAAATAAAAGAAAGCAAAACTAACGAGGTGACCCGGAGAGAGGAAAAAGGATCAAAACAAAAAATGAGGAACACGAAACAGGGGTAAAAGTATCATAAAGATAAGCAAAATCACAAAAAATAATCACAATTGGATTTTATTGGACTGCGACGGCGAAGAGAGTATGATGGGGCGGAAATTCGAAAGCAGAAAATATAAGTGGCGAGAAAATTTTGAGGTAACAGAATTTTTGAAGGCTGAAACAGGAGGTGGCGTCGACAGAGAAGAGTGGGAAGTTCTTTTGGGTTAAAAAAAAAACGGGGAGAAAACTGAAGGGATTAAGAAGGCAACAGATGATGGTCGTTGGTACAATGAACGAAACATTTAGGTGTTACGATAACGAAAGATCTGTCGAGGGGAAAACATGTTCGGGACATTTGTGGAATGGCAAATAAAAAGTTAGGATTCATAAGACGGGTACTAGGGAAATGTAATGAGATTGTAAAAGAGCACTGTTACTTTTCATTAGTTAGGCCTCATCTCGAATATGCGTCGAGTGTGTGGGGCCCTCATAAGACAGGACTGGTTTTGGAGTTGGATCGAGTGCAGCGTTCGGCAGCTAGATATGTGAAAGGTTGTTATGACCAACGTAGCAGTGTAACAAGCTTATTGGAGATAGGTTGGGAACCACTCGTTGAGCATAGGTTGAAGTAAATGTTAAATTTATTATGCAGATTTCAGGAAGATCACTTCAGCGAAGAAGTCAAAAATATATTACAAGCCCCGACATACCACGGTAGATCAGATCACGTACATAGAAACACAGAGAAAGACTGTCGAACAGATAGATACAAAAAGTCATTTTTTCCACGCAAATTAGAGACCAAAATAAATATGGCCTCAAGCTCGGAGATAATAGTTAGGCTAGCTAGTGTATATATGAATTTTATTTTGCATGTTTTTAAAACATTACATGTTAATTGATTTTGTTTCTGCTTGGCATGTATTTTATTTTGTTGCAGAAAATTTTGCATGCAAGTAGTTTCTCCCCATGTAAATTATATCTAATATATGAGTGTGGGAGTGCATGCCTGGCTCACTCACCCTCTGCCACACGCCCTTGGGGCGGCTTGCAAGATGTTACGAAGACGTAATGGAAGTAGTCCTAGAAGAAAGTCGACGTGTTGGACCTCTTTGAATTCCGGGCATTAGCCGATCAGTTGACCGGTTCCGTTTACACGAAAACGCGAATATCACCAAGGCGGTCAAGCAAAATGTGACTGTGATTCGTGTTCCTTCGGTAAATTGAACATCATTTCAAAGGCTGAGTTTACAGATCCATTCAGAAGCTGTGTGGTCGCGTACTATATATGTAAGGGTTGAACATGGGGAAAGCACATTCGGGAAATTTGCGAAGTGCCAATAAAAGGTTACGATTCATAAAGATAATACTTGGAAAATGTCATGAGACGGTAAAAGAGAGCTGTTATTTTACGCTTGTTAGGCCTCCTCTTGAGTGAGAAAAAGAAATAACGTACTCCGTATTTTTCCACATGATTTTTAATCTGGTACGACTAGTTTCAACGTACCTGAAGATGACGCCGTAGCGTTGAAACTAGTCGTACCAGATTAAAAATCAAGTGGAAAAATACGGAGTACGTT
>WURS02000015.1:10678432-10709772 GCA_011762765.2 Rhinocypha anisoptera | reverse complement strand
AAATTCCACTTCACATTAATAACAATGAAATAATTGGCCAGCAAACAACATCACGACAATAGGCCAGACGTTACAAGTGCGTTATTTTCTTCACCAAAATCTAACTTTGACAACCATATCTGATATGCATTACGGTCGTGGGGAGGAACAGGAAAGAATTAATCGATTACCATTATTATGCTTGTGGGAAATCGCGCCTTGGATAACGACGGTTTTGGTTAACGACGATGATCCCGGGACGAATTACCGTCGTTGAAAAAGGTAATACCGTACTACTCTCACGTTACAATGACTTGGATTTTCACATGAGAAACTTCCGTTTTATCAAAGGGCACACTGATTCCAATTAAGCAATTCTGATGAAAATGTTGGAACGGTTTATACTGCGGTATTAAAAAATGTTATACAGGAAAGTAATTCCTTCCTGTATAACAAGCAATTCTGAACTTTCCAATTCAATGACATCCTCAGGTGCCAAAGATCACAGAGATGTAATTTCAATGAAAAACTGAACTGAAAGAAATCACCATGGTTACATTTAACGAACTCTTGCATATGCAGTACTCCGAAAAGCTTCACTTCACATGGGAGATAATACTTCGCACATAATTTAACTCCACACAAACTTAGGGAAAGAGACGCGCTTTCACAAGCTAGCACGCACAGTGAATAAAGTGAACCTCTTGTTTAATCGCTCCCTAAAGACACAATTAGATTCCACCTCTAACTTATTATGCAAGGGCCATTACGAAAACGAACATGGGAGGACAAAGGAAATACTTGCATAACCATCATTACACTCCGGGTGGTCCCATGTCCCCTGAAATCGAACGACGCTGCTCTTACAACTTTCTCCGTACACTTATAATCACGTTCAGATTACGACCCCGATATTCAAGCCAAACCGGTGAACAGCTACTATACCAAGGGATATCGGAAAAACTATACCACTACGATAGATGTATCGGCAACAGAAAGGTGCTTACTGTCAGCGCCGAAAGTGTATAGACTCCAGTCTGAGGTTTTATATATCAAAAAAGGATGAAGCGATTTTCACGAAAGGCATATCAGAGAGAAGTTAATTTAGTTCTGCGTTTAATGTTTGTAAAGAAAAATTTTTGAGAATTATTTCGAGTCATATTTTTGCGGTGAGAATGAAAAATGGTCCCATTTTTTTAGACTCGCGGAGGGTAGAGTTAACTTTAGCGGTTTGTAATAACTAAATGACATTCTCAAATGAATGGAAATTTTGATATATACGATTCGTACTTTTTTCAACATGTTCGTGAATTTTTATTTGTTTAACTGATTGGTTTACGTTATTAAAATCAGTTTACGAAACTGGGTTTCTCCATAAGTGGATAGGAGACACGCGACAACACCTTCGTCTTCCTTTTGAAATAGTATGTGAAATTTGAAAATAATTATATACGTTACACTGAACGCTGTTATTGTTACATAATTATTACAAAAGAAGATTATAGTTACAAAAGGGCTTTTGTTACATTGAAGTTCCAACAAGCCAGAGATTTGCAAACATCCGTTTGGCACTACCTTTTTTAAGATATTCTAATCATATTTTAATGTTGTAAAGAGTGCAGATTTTTTTAAGATAAACACCAGTGAAGATTCTGAAGCAAAATGATTTAGAAAAATGGTATTTCACAAATATTATCATTAATTCAATATTTTTAACGCAAAGGGATGTGACATTCTTTATTTCCACTTTTTCTCAGGAGGGCCTTCTAGCTATCCTGGTGGAAGTTAGTGGATTCGCATGAGACCATTTGTTACCACGTAAAGTCATCCTATTAAATAATACTAAGGGCTTTGTAACTTTTCATGCGATCCCATTATTTGAACAGAAGTAAAATCAAACCAGTTATCGTGATCTAAATTAAGGTGCAAACAAACTTTTTAAAACCTTAATTCCTCAATGACGTTACGTCAAGTGAAACGTACCCGAGATATAAATTTATTTTTGGCCCACCCATCGAGGTTCTAAATCTAGGACCTTATGAAATACACTCAATTGATCCAAAAATAGTGATGACTGCTTTGATAAAGGTTTAGCTAGTTAAAGTAATATTTATTATGCATGCATCACTTTTCCCTGACCTTTTCCTTTTAATTTGTGGAATAATGGTCACTGTTCTCTAACACACAGAACATTCGCGTTAAGACGGGGCAGTTTTCGGGGCGTTCAGACGAATAACTATCAAAGACAGATAGGGAATAACGACAGAAGAAAATCCCGGATGACAGAAAAGGATAACGACGTAGAGGTATACATGTATGTGAAGGATCTGAAAATTTATGATAATTCGAGCGGGGGAGTTTTTACGAGTAGAACCCCTAAATGGAATACATGAAATACAAAGCTTTCCAAATGTTCCAGCATGGCTGAATAATAGAATAAACTAAAAGGCATGGACGGAGAAAAAGAGTATATCGAGTTTCAGAAAGCGTTTTTACTCATTAATTTCTCCACCTTGATGAGCCGGGCATAATTACATCAAATCCATAACCCTGAATATAAATGATGTAGGCTTTTACCTGAGAAATAATAAATGCCTATTAGTCACGTTGACTTCACTGGACACTTGTCTCAGGCAGAACTTTGTGGAAGCCCGTCATACTGTGGCTAAAAGAACCAACTCAGCAGTTTCCACAGGACTTTTTATTTAACACGACCATGGTTTCATAGCAGGACTACATCAGGAACCTGATGTAGTCGTGCTAGCTTGCTTGCTAGTTTTCGTAGCTTTGCTACGAAAACATGGTCGCGTTAACTAAAAATTCATGTGGAAACTGAAGAGTTGGTTCTTTTACCCCCAGCTTGACTGGAGACACGTTGCTGCTTCGGTGCATAGGGACGCGTCAAAATATTGTAATTAGCGTCCACTGAACACGTCAAGAGATTTAAGAATCAGTGTGGCAGCATTTCAGACGAAATCAATATGATACAACGGACTTGGGATGAAACTTTTAGCCAATACGAGGATTTAAGCTCTGCTCTGCTAAGGTTTAAACAAATTTATAAAATTAAAAAGCTCTGGAACATAAGCTAATAAATGAGGACAACTTGCTATTTCCACTCAAAAGTGGTAGGTTAAAGTTTTAAGTGGAAATTGCAAGTAGTCCTCATTTCTTAAATTTTGGATCATTTGCACCATATCTCACCTGACTCTATAGCGTTTATAAAGTAGACAGTTAAGCGTTCGAAAAGCACGAAACAGAATTAAGTAACAGTCGATGTGATTTGAGTACAATAGGAAAAACAATAAAAATATATAAATCACATTATCGCTGACCCTGAAAAAACTGTTTTGGCTTCCCTACCAAGAGAGCGGTAAGAGGGGAGAGGTGTGGCGGGGAGGATTCAATTCCCTATGAAACGCTATCCAGTTTAATTACACATACGAAAAAGAGAAATGCTTCTTGCTCGGCCAGATTCGAGGGAAAAGGAAGCAGCATGAGTTCCGGCTACGGAAATGGGCAATATGGCAATTGGATCACCTAAAAGGATTTATCAAGGTGACCAAAATAAAAGGCGAGGAAAAGAGATAAGGGAAGGAAGAGCTTAGTAAGGCTTTCGTGAGCAGCTGTTCATAAAAGAATACGGTCACCGGAAGGTAGCCACAATCTCGACAGAAATGAAGGAAATATTTTCTCAAGCTATCTTTTAACGTTTCCCAGTGAAACGAGTCTAAAAAAACCACCTAGGATGGAATGGCAAAACGTGTACCCCGTATTTACTGTCCAATAAGAGATATATTAGGAGGAACGATTATCAAAAAGTTTTAATTGAATAATTAATTTATCTTGTAACATGTAAGTTTACATGATATGATAGTTAATTATACTTTAAAACTAGAATCCTCAATACTATCTAAGCACAAAATAGATTCAGAGATTACTTGGCTCACTTGAACAAACAATTAAGTATAGCAAAATTTTCATGAAGCGTGGAATAGTACATACAATCTCACTGACACAAGAAAAGTAGTATTTCATTTTGAGCTTCACGTAGTTGTTATGCAGTGAAATTTAAACATGAAACGCCTACGGGAAGACAAAAATTCTCGTGGGTACGAGTAGGAAATCAATGATTAGTGAATTCCATATGGTGACAACTGAAATCTATCCCCGCTTCATTCCCTGAGCGTCCGAAGGTAAGCAGTTTCTTCGGCTGTAAATCACTAGGTTCCTTCTCAAGTCTAATTGTAGGCCACACCTACGCAGGTATGCAGTCGATTCTGGCGGATCGTCGTGCTCTTATAAAATAGCAACTTCAATTACAAGAAAGATATACTACAAAATAAAAAAGTGGGTTTTTGTTGAGCGATGGCCGGTAGGCCACTGGGAACCCAACCCCGGGGTAATATCGAAATTTGAAGTTCGAATATACCATTTGAACAGGCATTACGGGAGAATCATCCGTCATTTCCAGAGGATTAACCAGTAAACATTAATTAACTCCTGAATAAAGCCTGTAAATATAGTGCTTGCTCATTAACCTGAAGTCAAATTTTCTTACTTTCTGAGCACTTCAATTAATTAAATTCCTACTAACATGGATGCCTCGCAACAAAGAGCAGTGACGCCCGTTCACCAATTAATTTTTAAATTTCCTTTGAGGATAGAGTTAAAGCAATAGTTATATATAAAAAATCTCAATTTTGACAACAGTTGAAAAGTGGGAATAAATTAAATGATAAATAGTCAACTCAGATCTAAACTTCTGATGCAGTAAGGGATTCCAAAGGCAGGAATTGCAAAAAGGAACATCCTCGTCATCTCGAGTTATCAACCCGAAGATTGGTTCGCAGCAGCTCTAGAAAACAACCTTCCACCTGCTGTCTTGCAACAGTTTTATCACAGTCTTGCAACTCCTGACGCAAACATTCTTCATTATTCTGTCGCAAATAGGATAGGATTAAAAATACAAATCCCCCGAGGAGTAATGTGGGCATTTTACTTGTTTAACATAAAAAATGAAAGTGCAATGCTGATTAAAAACGGGAAAGGAAAGCATCTGAAGGCAAACAGACGATGGAAGAACCAGGTAAAGTGTCAATATGAAAGATGAGGATCTCAGAGGATACAGAAGAACGAAAGAAGCAGAGTATCTCTCTAAGCAATCTATCTCTCTGACTTTACTTACGTGATCCGATCCACCGTAGTAGCATGGAGCTTATGTCTTTAAAATATTCGCTAAAGTGATCTACCTGAAATATGCACGGTAAATCTAACCTGTAAATCAATCTATGCTCAAGTAGTGGCCCCCAACTTAATTCCTACAATAACACCGTTAGACTAATACGCAGATCATAATTCTAGCTTCTCCACGTTCTCGATCTACTTCCAAAACTAATCCTGTCTCATTAGGATCCCATACACTCGCAGCATAACCTACGTTTGGCGTAAGAAGTGTAAAATAACAGCGTTTTTTTACTTCTCATTACATTTACCAAGTATTCCTCTAATGAATCCTATACTTTTCGGTCATTGTAGGTCGACAATCACACAACAAATCCCAAAGAAGAACATTAGGGAACAAGATGCAAATCCGTGGATCACCGAAATATCAATTTATAATACATCATCAATTCCGTTCATCCCCAAACTATTAGAAATATGTTTGAGCAACACTGAAAATTTGATAGCTAATATACAAGCATATATCACTTTTTCCGAAGCCTTCTCCTCATAATACTGGAGCTGCTTTGTAAATAAAATTGTACCAAACATTTTTAAGGTCACATGTTCCTGCTGACACCATCGTTTCAGGAAAATTAGTATAAGAAAAATATGTCCATGCGGGATTAGAACCCGCGACTTTTGGATTTGCCAGCGGTCGCGCTACCCAATCGGCTAACCCGGCTGTGTAAAGAAGTCAATACAATCAGATATAACTTCTTTACATCACCAGCTGTATTAGCCGAGCGAGTAGCGCGCTCGCCAGCAAACCCGAAAGTCGCGGGTTCGAATCCCGCCCTGGGCACTGTTATTATATTCATCTAATACTAATTTTCCTGAATTTTGGAATCAATATGAGCATAGAGCCGTAAAAATATGCGCCAAAACCTATTAACAAATCGACGCCAGAATAATGGGAAAATCCTTATGACTAAATACATTTAATTCATTATAGTCCTATTTGATGTGTAAGATATTTGTCTTTTTTAAATTATTTACACCTATAAGATTAGGGAATATCACGAACAGGTTCAGGCAAGTCAACGGGTGTAATTTATATGCTCAGTTGTGCTTTTAGGAATTTTCCCGGAGATCCCAATGCCGTCACAAGTACAGTACGCTCCGACACTAATCCCGCTACAAGCATCATCATCCCTCGTTTGTACAAACTGCTCAGCGCGTCCATTCTTCAAGAGCTCTAACATTCCACTGCAAGGATCCCCTCTCACCTTCCCCAACGGCCGACCACTAGACACCACCAGCGGTTGCGATGCTGCCGGATACTGCTCCGCGCTGTGCGATCAAGGTATGAGGTCCAGCCACGACTAATAAAATCTCAGAATTATTTGAATTTGTCAAGATGGAATAAAAGTTAAGCCATTCGATAGTAAGGGCACTACGTTAAAATAAATCCCATGAATTCGACGTCGATAACTTGATTAATCTAATCACAGAATTGTTTATGCACCCAAATAGTTTTGAAATGCATTTGAGTTTCGTTCGGTAGTGACCGAAAGGGCCATCAAACAAATTTACATTTCGAATTTGGCCAGAGAATTTGCTCTTGCCATTTTTACCTGTGACGCTGCTCGGCAAAGACACTGACCTGCGCCACGAGAAATATCAAAACATTTGCCACCAAATTCGGACAGATATCACAAGGGTTTTTTTTTTAAAGTTAGTTACTATAGGTACTTTCAATTACACGTCTCTCTTGATACATGCTCTAGTCAAGGCGGGAAAAAATTGTCAATCTCAACAGATTGAAACAAACTACGCGAATTATTAATACACTTTTTCATGCAAATCTAGACCACTTGTTACTGAATTTTAGAAGAAAAAAATTGAGGAAGAAAAACCATTGCCAGCACTATAGTGTTTCTAAGTGCTAATACTTTAGGCTCAACAGCCAGTTGTAATTCAACAAAAAAGAAAAGTTTATTGACTGAAAAATAAAAAAGAAAACTAACGGTAAGTTTGAAAACTTTAAAAAAGTATGTTTTCTCATTTCTTTTCAGTAAATGGCTGTATAAATCCGCACGAATAGGAATACATCATTTTTACTACAATTTCTGGCGTAAGATCAAACGCTTATGAACATACATAATACTTGTCAAAAATGAACACCTATATATGAGACGGCATCCACCTGCGGTGACTCACCTGTAGCCAGCAAATCTAAGCAACCTGTCAGCTGGTACAATCCACTTTCCGATCAATTATCCCACTTATCACTTCATTATGATAACTCACTCTTCTAATACACTTTGTCATTTCACATCCTCATGATAATACCGCAGTTTACTGCGACCCGACTTACCCACTCACAACTAAAACTCGTAATGCCCAGCGGAACATGGCGTAATGACAAAAACGAACTAGATGGCGAACTCACCGGATAGCGCCACCTCCCGGAGGGAAGGGGAACTACCTCGAATTTGAAAAGTGGCTTCACACTGCTTATAGTAAGTAGTTTGGTTAAATCGCACTAGGAGCGCTTTTATCATTATATGGATTGTATGTCTGCTAAACATTGACAACATACGAATAAACAATTTTCATACAATAATAAACTGCTCAATTTCAGTTGTGTTTAAAACTAATATTCTTCGATACCTCCTTCAAGTTTGGACCGATAATAAATATTTGAGGTTGACTGAAAAAGAGTGGTTTACAATGACATTATGAATAGTACTACATGTAACGTATTTAAATTAGTGCCATTGCCGGAAGAAAGTTCCATACAAAAATACTTCAGAGAGAGATAACTGTAATTGTTTAAGGAAGTGTCACTATCAAAGCCCAACTACTATATAATTACAATTGAAAAAACCCATATGGTTTACAATTTAGAAGGTATTCTTCTCGTGTTTATAGCAATAAATTTCGAGAAAGCAGTAGTATTGCCCACATCTTTTCTCAAAATAAGATTTGGCTCTCATGAAAAGCTACAAATCTTTCATGGTAAAAAACTTAACTGATATTATGTAGGAAGCACTTCGCTTCAAATAATATAAATTGGACTGTTCTTGTAACTGATCCTGAAAAATATGTTTATATTTCACTCTGGATTTCCTTTGACATTTAGAAAATACAAAGCCCGTCGACAAAAATATGTTGTAAATAGATTTTGTTTATGGGAAAAATACCAATAAAGTGTAACGCATTCCATATATTTGGTTAAACATATGAAATTGAGGAAATCCACTAACCTTAATCGAGGAAACGTCTACAAGAATTCACCGATCCACCAAGAAAAATTTCTTCGAAAATAATGGCGCGTTGAAATTTAAACAATTGAAGTACTAATTACGTCCGAAAATTCGAAAAATATCATGATTCTTTTACAATTCCCTGTTGAAATTGAAATATAATTCTATTTTGTCATGCATGTGATTGTACATTTATTTACGAGCAAAATTAATATTAATGCGTTTCGAGCGGCGGTTTAGACTGGGTGCGCAGAAAATGGTAATAGTCATTTTAATTTAAGTATTTTTCACCGTCCCGTTACTAAAGTATGAAGAATTCTTAATCTTTTCTAATCAAAAGAACTGACTTTGGCAAAGTATGGAATCAAAACCAGTGCCTTTATATCATTCCCTGGGAGTATTGGAATACATTAAGGTAATTTTAATTTTTAAAAGCGTCAATTCTGGAACAGCAAGTTCGAAATTCATCACATAACATGGTCACTTCCAGTTTTAATATTGTATTTTACCGTTGTCATCAAAGTTGCGTGTAATTGACGAATTTTTCAGACGGCTATTGCCCCTGAGGTACTACCGAACTATCTGTTTTGGCTGTACAAGGCGCCGAAATACACAACATATCGTATCAACAGTAATTTAATTTCTGCGGTTGAAGCCAAGATTAGATTGCAAAATATACTAGAGGTACACTTCCATTATGCCTAATAACCTATACCTAAAATGCATGCTATTAACTTTAATTTATTAAGTCCTGATTTGCATTGACAGGTTACAAACGATCCTGTCTCAGTGCCAGATATATTTATTCACCCTTCACTGCCAGATCTATTAGTATTGGGCCCCGTGAAAAATCCTGCCCATAAATCAATTGATAACGATAAAAATGTAATAGTAGACACCCTATGCGGTGCAGCAGTGTTGAGAGGTGCCCACATATATGCTCCAGGAGTTCTTGGCATGCCTGCAGGTACGTTGAAGAAATAATTACTACACAAAAAATTGTTTCATGTTTGACTTGATGGATTCTTTCATCAAGGTTGAAGGTTAAGGGGGAAAACACTGCAGTTCCACATAACTTGTAAACACGACCACGTCTCTCTGCAATGCAGCATCTTCATGTAAACATACAAGAAATTATTTGGTGTATATATATATATATCTTGGTGGCGGCGAAGCGCATTTCACAAATAAATATAGTGGAGAACAGAGAGACAAATAAAAAGGACACTCACAGGAATTAGTTCGGACGTTTCGGCGGATGGACCGCCTTCGACAGCGTGAGTATATATATATATATATACAAATATAGTGGAGAACAGAAACACAAATAAAAGTGTCTCTGAGTACTCTCTCTGTCGCTGTCGAAGGCGGTCCATCCGCCGAAACGTTCGAACTAATTCCTGTGAGTGTCCTATTTATTTGTCTCTCTGTTCTCCGCTATATTTATTTGTGAAATGCGCTTCGCCGCCACCAAGATTCTCCAAGTTCAAATATATATATATATATACATACATAATTTGGTGGAGGAGGAAGAGGGAGAAAAAAATTGGAGGAAAGAAGGTGGGGTGAAAAGGAGAAGCCAGGAGGAAGCAGGTAAGAGTGTAATTGGGAGGAGATGGCTACTTCAACCACACTGCCACTTATGACACCACATTTTAGAAAAACCTTTTAACAGCATTATATACACTCTGCACCAGTCCCATGCCTGAATCTAATGAAAACAAAGAATTACAAACCATTAAACATAGTGCTTCCTTAAATGAGCATCTGGACAAAGTAATAGACACTTCTTCTTAGTGAATCTGTCTTCAGACAGGTTTCAACTGGATCCACTCCATCACAGTCTGTCGTGAGCATCTTCTTTCATTTGCCTGTAACTTCGGTCATTTTTTATGTCATCGAGCATTGCCATTCTACATCTTCCCCTTCCTCATTTTCCTTCAATTATTCTTCTTAGTACGCAGTTCGGCATAATATATGCTTCAACCAAGCTGTCTTCCTCTTTTTGATTTCCCTCAGTAGTTTTCTTTCCCCTCCTATTCTCTATAGTACTTCCTCATTTCTAATTCTATCAGTCCATTTCACCATAAGCATTTTTCTCCACAATTCGAAACTTTCTAAGTACTCTTCATCTTTCTTTTTGACTGTCCATGTTTCGCTACCATAAGTCACCACACTCCACAAAAAACACTTAGCAAATCTCTTTCTCAGTTCTATTGGAATTCTACATGCTGTCGGAACCCCTTTCACCTTCTCAAATGCTCTTTTCTCCATTGCTATCCTCTGTCTTACTTCCTTGGCACAGCTTCCACTTTCAGTCACTAAACTTCCCAAATACTGAAATGATTTCACTTGCTCAACAATTTTTCCTTCTACAGATATATTAATGATTGCATCATTCCTACTTACTCTCATCACTTTTGTCTTTCTGACATGTATGTTCATTCCGTATTCTCTCCCCACCCTTGCGATACTCTCCATCATATACTGTAGCTCCTCTTCTGTGTCCGCAAATACTGCTTGATCACCTGCATATATCTTTATTGTTTCTCCCCCAACCACTATACCTATTGCCTTTTCTAATACTGTATTGGCTAGCTCTTCAGCGTAAATATTGAAGAGAGTTGGTGACAAGCAGCATTCTTGTCCGACACCTTTTCCAATACCTATCTCATCTGTTTCATCATTTCCCACTCTTATCACAACTTTCTATTTTGTGTACAGCTCTTTTAATAATCTTCTATCTTTCCAATCTATGCCTATATTTTTTAGAATCCTCAGAAGCACAACCCAAATGACTCTGCTGAATGCCTTCTCCCAGTCAACAAACATATATTTACAGATCCCGATTCACATGTAACATTCTTTTGCAAAAAACCTTAGGCATCCAATTGCATCTTGTGTTCCTTTACCCTTTCTGAAATTAGACTGGTTTTCTCTCATGTTTTCTTCAACTTTTCTTTCTATTCTTTGTAATAATAGTCTTGTAATTGCTTTGGTAAAATGATAAATAAAACTAATTGTCCTATAATCTTTACATTCCTCAGCATTGTTCTTCTTTTGTATTGGAACTAACACTGACTTAAGTAAATTTTCAGGCCAAATTCCTGTTTCATATATCCTACTGACTAGGCTGGTCAATCTAGACATTGCATTATACCCTAATGCTTCCAAAGCCTCAGGTGGTACTCTATCACAGCCCAGTGCTTTTTTCTCCTTGAGATCATGAATCGCCTTTTCCACTTCAAATCCTAGTATCTTTTGGTCCTTTATCATTTTTGTCACATCTGCTTTCTTCTTCCGGCACCAGTTTTCTATGATCAGCCCATGAGTCACATAAATCCTCCCAGTACTTAATCCATACTTTCTTGTTTTTTTCCATGCACACTGTCATTTTTCCATCTTCATTTACAATTCCCTGTTTGCTTATTTTTCCTGGTTCTCTTTTTGTTAGTCTTAACCGTTCTATACATATCTTATATTTATCCTTGTTTTTCCAGTTCTTCTCTCTTCACACTGTTTTTGCATCCAGTTCTCTCTAGCCTGATCAATCATTCTTCGTAATTCATTGTTAAGTTTTCTATATTTCCCTCTGGCATCTTCTGAAGAGACATTTTTCCATTTTCTGCATTCATCCATTTTGTCTAACATACTCTCAGTAAACCACTCTTTTTTTATTCTTTCTCTTTGTCTTTTCTCCAACCTCTTCTGCTAAAGCTTTCAGCATAGTATTTCCAATAGCATTCCATTCTTCTATTCTCTTTGTTCTACCTTAAATTGTGTAGTTTATTATCCACATTGTGAGCATACACTTTTTGGGTACTTTCATTCTTCAGCTTCTCAACATCCCACTTTTTCAACTTTTTTCCTTTTCCAACATGCTTCAGCCTTGTTTTTAAGTCTTCCACAAGCAAGTTGTGGTCTGTGTCAGCTCCTGGTAAGGTTTTGGCATTTTTGACAATGTTTTTGAACATTTGGTTTATAATAATAAAATCTATTTGATACTTTGTGATATCCCCCAGTGCCTTCCATGTATATAACCTACGTGGATGGATAACCACATATTAGCTATCCAAAGATCCAGTTGTTCGCAGAATTCTATCAGTTTTTCTCCTCTTTTATTTCTCTTTCCAAGTCCAAGTTCTCCAACCACATACTCTTACTTTCTCCACTATACTATTCCAGTCACCCATCATTATTGTTCTCACTCGTCCTTTTCTGTTTTCTTCATAAACTGCCTCTTATCTGTTCATATGTCTGATCCACCAGATCTTTGTCAGCTGTTGATGCAGGTAAGTAATCCTGAATAATCAAGGAGTCGACTGGGTCACTCCATAGTTTAATTGCTAAAACTATCACTTAACTGGAATAATCTTCATTATCTTATCATCCAAATGTTTTTTATAAATGAACCCTACACCATTTTCTTTCCTTTCCTTCCCCTTTACAAATCATTTTATATTTTCCAGATTCGAATTCTCCCTCTCCTATAGACACTACAAAATGCAAACTAAATTAGCTATAGGAAATATATACAAGACAACACATTTTGGGAGTGAGACACCACAGTGGCGAAGGTTACTCTCCCTAGGAACATTTCCTTCCAAATCCAGTGGTTACTCCCCAAAGATAAGGTTAAAACTACATTCTACAACAGATACATATTACGCAACCTTCTCGGCTACAAAGAAGACAAGATAAACAGAACAGAATAATGTCTACCTACTCAAATGTAATAATTTTGGTGCTATATAGAAAGGTCAAATTGGGAGAAGATACGGGTAAAGGAACATCGGGGGTGTTACATCATTCTGCCAAAATTTTACTAAAACATGGACACTACAGAGATTTCACACTAAAGACCCTACAGAAGCAAGAGAAGGGACTGAGTTTAGATGCTTTAAAGCAGTGATTCCCAAAGTGGGAACCCTTCCCCTTTTGAGGCAGTAGCACCTTTAGTCTATGGGGCAGCAGTAGGTCAGGGTCCTGATTGAAAGGTGACCATAGGCAAAGTGTGGCTCCAGGCAAAAATTTGAGGTGGGGCCATTGGCATCTAATGGTTTTTTCTTTCATTAAAAGGAGCTTAAACTTAAGAAAAAACATCCTAACAAAGGCTTGGGGGGTCATGCTTTCCCCCACTCTGGAGCAGCCTATGATAAAATTTTCTTAATTGACTTTCAGGTATTGAAAAACTATAATCACTAGTCACCTAATTTGCTAAACTAATTTAAATAAAACTTTATCGGCAACTTTATTTCCAAAAATTGTAATACTCATATTACCATGATGTAATATCATTTAATATAATTGAATGTGCCATATAAATTGTTAAAAATGATGCTAAGAATAAAAACACTGTTTTCCGCTAAAAGATTCAGTCATTCGATAATGCTTTGGATGTAGTGGACTAGTTGTGGTACAAAATCTTTTAGTGGAAAGCAAATTGTTTCTATTCTTAGCAACATGAAACAGTTCCACAAAGTTGAGGTCTCTTTTATCAATTACTATCAAAAATGATTTCTGAAGGTTGTTTGTTTTACTAATTTATTTTTATGTAAAATTTTCATGCATTCCTCTTTATTTTTGAGATTTATGACTTGTGATATGTGTGTATATCCATATCCTAGAATGAATAAACTATCTGTAAATTGGATTGTATGCTAGATTAGTCATTATTATTTTTAATGTTATACGAGTATTTATCATGTTCCAAATTTTGGTCATTAAGTCTGTGGTCCTGTTTATAAGTGTAAGGTTTACGATTAGGGGAAGTTGAGTGTGAATTTGAGGAGCCGATGGTGGGCAATGGCTCAAAAAAGTTTGGGAAACACTGCTTTAGAGGCATTAGATACATGACAATCTACAGACCAAATTTTTCACCCTTCCTACTCTCCCCTCTTGCAATACCCAGCTCCCCCTTCCCGCTTGAAAATAACCACAAGGAGTCTCTCTTCCTAATATCCCCTAATCAGCTTCAACCAAAGGATTTCCCCCCCCCCTCCCATGTTCCCTCACCCACTTCCTCCTGCCTTCTCCATTTCATTCCACCTTCTTCCCTCCCTCTCCTCTACCAAAGGTTATGCATACCAAATAATGTATTTCACATTCACTTGAAGATGCTGTATTAAAGTGAAACCTTGTCTTATTTACCTGGAATATTGCAGTTTCTCTCCTTTTCCCTTTCATAATTACTTAACTGCAAGTGTGCTCAAAATGTAAACTGTTTGTCTTTTTCAGACATTAGAAAGGGGGAAGATGTAAATATATTTGCTGATCTCCAAGCAGGATGCAGAAAAGGACTTAAAAAGATTTACAATGGACAGATGGTATTCATTGGCAAAGGAACAGCATTGATGACCAGAAGGGATCTTTTTGTGGGAGATAAAGTTGTCAAGTAAATTAATTTATTTTTACATCATAATGATTGATTTTCAGGTTTCTTACCACAAAACTATTTTCTTAGCCATTTCATAGTCTTATGTACCATTCCATATTTGTGGATATAGTAAAGCAGCCATTAGGAGTAACTAGTAAATAATGAGCCTTATATAGAGCTCTAGTTATCAGAAAGGTCATTAACTCAGTGAGAAAACTATGTCACACATTTTTTTAGCCAAGCACTCTGTTAAAAAAGTGGTGCAAAGCACCTTAGGTTAATTGGTAGTGTTTGTGCCTGTTCTTTTTAAAATTTAGATTGAAATGGATACCTAAGAGTTCAAACTTTTTACTTCCTCCTCTCCTGAATACCTTCACATTAACTACAACCAAAATTTCCTCTTCTCTCACCTTCAAAAGAAACCCATTATTCTCGTATGACTACCAGGTAGTGCCAAATGAGATGAAACTAATCAGGCTTTGCATTAAGAAAGTTATGTTTAAGTGCATGTTGATGCAGAGAGAGAATATAATGTTTGTGCCCATAAAACAAAAACCTTTCATTTGGACTTTTTAAAACCCACACTCAACTTATATTCAATAATTTATTTTAAATTATTTTTCTCTCATTAAATCTGTATTGGAATTGTTAACTGTGAAACTCCAAATGTAAAATTAAAAATTTGAATCATTATACCTGTACTTTGAATTAGTAAAAGTAATTTCAAATTCTTAAGCCTCCATGAATTACATATGTTAGCTCTTTGCCATACCCTTATGAATGTTTATTTTTATATCCCTTGCTGTTTTTTGTTGCAATGAATGATATGCTATGGATTACATTTGAACATATATGGTATACCCATCTGCAAAAACATTTTCTTAAAAAACTATGAGAAAAAAATTCTAATTAGCTTGTGACTTTACATTATTTTATAGTGGAGTGGCCATTGAAGTCAAGAAGACGACATCCGGTTGCACCTGTTTACCTGCAAATATTCCATCTGTAAACAATCTGTCTTCCATTTTGCTTCTCCAGAATTTACCATCTGTTTTGTGCGGTTGGGCTTTGAACCCACAGCCTGGTCAAATAGTGTTAGATGCATGTGCTGCCCCAGGCAATAAAACAACCCACCTTTCCACATTGATGAATAATCAGGTAAAAATCAGTTCAATGTATTGATTGACAATAAAATTTCAGGTTAGACATAGATTTATAGTGGAAACATTTTAGTATATATGATTTTGAATACTGAAATTAAAATTTTAGATAAAATGATTCATTCATAATTGATCTATTAGTATAATGACTGATAAAATTATTATATTTTAAATGTTGTAAATCACTCAAAGGTTTGAATTTAAAAATTGAAAATTTTTGGTATGATTTTACAGAAATTTCACTTACTCATTCCTAAAACAGAAAGGAAATGTTGGTGCTGGTCCATTATATATTTTAAAAACATAAACAATTAAATAATTCTGCAAAACTCAGATAATAATATAAGAAAACAAATTAGAAGACGAAGAAAGATGTAAATCTTTTAAAACTTGTTGAAGGTCACACATACCCATCCTTGAAACACACACTTAACCTTTAAATAACAAATTCAGTCTACTCACATTAACACAGGATATCTGGGGTTGGAATTAGACCAAACAGTAGGTATCCTGGACAGTACATGTAACTTCACTCACAAAGACATATTGCACTCAACCCTATACTGTGTAAAGGACTTGAAGATTGGTGTTTCCATGCCAGTGCTGAAATCATTTTATCACAGTTACCTCTATTCTAAAATCTCAAAGAAAATAATTTTCTGTGGTTCACGTCCAACACTTCTAAATAAGGTATGTGTTGTACAGGAAAAGTTATAAGTTGCATGGTAGGAGTTCCGCATAGAGAATTTTGTAAAGCATTTTTAAACCTTAAAGTAACCCTAGCAAAAATAAAATTCTTTTGCTACAATGTTTTATTATTCTCTATTTACCAGTAAAATTTTCTTCTAGGGTGTCATTGTGGCTATTGACAAAACCCCATCCAAAGTTAACTCAATTATAGACAATTGTGAAAAAATGGGTGCCACAAATGTCCGAGCTTTTGCCTTTGATTCTACCAAGGCTGTTAGTGATATTAGTGGATCTAATCCCCTACTTGACCCCCCTCCATACCCTCCCAACACCTTTGACAAAGTACTGCTGGATGTGCCTTGCAGTGCCCTAGGACAGCGACCCCAGTTGGCAAATTGGGCATCTGTGTCACAGCTAAAATCTTATCCAACTCTCCAACGGAATCTTTTCAAATCTGTGAGTGTAAAATCTCACCCAAGGCAAAATGCAGTGAAATTTTATTCAGGTTTGAAAATGAAAGATTTTGGCGTAATATTTCTGTTCTTTTGTAGGCTGTTTCTCTTGTGAAAGATGGAGGGCATTTAGTCTACAGCACCTGCACCATAACACTAGCAGAGAATGAAGAAATGGTAGCATGGGCTCTTCAGTCATTCCCTTATTTGTCACTGTTGGAAGTTACTCCAAGAATTGGAGGCTGTGGTGGCAAAGGTTGGCCAGTTAAAGGTTTGACTCCTGAATTTCAAGCCAAGTTGCTTAGATTTGGGCCACCCAATGTTGCTGAAGAAGTCACTGAGGGATGTGTGCCCTGTGATACGGATACCATTGGCTTTTTTATTGCCTTATTTAAGAAGGGCACTTAAAAACCATCTGTTAGAGGTATAATATGGCATTTATGTAGATTATCATTATATTTTCTTATTGAAGTTGCCCTGGATTTCTGTAAGTTGCCTGTAAATATATGGAACGATAATAAACAAGTATTTTTTTTATTTTCTGAGATTAAAAACCAAAATGGTTTAATATTTCTTCTGAAGACATGGCACATCCAGAGGCCTCCAAACCATTGTTTCCAGATAGTCAACAGGTAGAATAAAAAATAACTTCTAATTACATGTCACTAAAAACCCTTACAAAAGTGAATGGATGAAAACTAAGTAAGAAATAAGAGAAGTAAATATGTAAACTCTTTTACATATGCAAACGTTCTGACCGACTGCAAAATTTTAAATAATAATAAATTTGTAAATGGTTTGCTACCTCAAATCCACAGAGATGCGCACAGCATTTAGTAGTTCCTACTATGAAAATAACGAGTCAATATGTAATAAATAGAAAATGCCTTGCTTTATTTATGTGTAAATATATATTTTGATATAAAATTATCTTGTTTCCCTATTTTTCTGGGAAAGTGGTTGCAATAAAATAAAATTTCATTATTTCTACATGTAAAATTTTACAAAAATTTCAATGACTTTTAGAATACCTACTCCATGGAAATATATATATCAATGGCATAAAATTATTTGAGTATCTTTAAACATTGTCATAATGTAGTAATTCAAAATATTAACTAAAGGCTAATAATTAAAAGTATTTTCATTCATTTTCTTTGAATTTCAACAATGCACTTATCCCCTAGTCTTTTACCATGATTTGGATTTAATTTTACATCTGTAGGTTTTGAAACATATGTAGTATTAGGAAATTTAACATTGTAATATTTATAAGGCTTTGCTTTTTTAATATTTATCCATTCTATGGTTTGAGAATGTCGATCACTAACATCACCAAGGAATTTAAAATATTCACGTGCTATAAGATGTTTACTTTGGACCATTTTTATCAAGCAATCACCATAAGCCTGCAAAACAAGGTTTTAAATGAAGTATCATTTTAGCTCATAAAAAGCATCAGCACAAGACATATATCACTTAATTTGTCCATTCTGAATTTATGAATGCAATGTTTTGTTATCTTATTGTTAATCTTCTACTTAAATTTGTTCTGTATCTTGCAGTATGACAGCAAGATGAAGACAATAATTGAAGGGAATGATTATTGGGAATATCTGCACAACCCTTTCCCTTCGATCATATTTTCAATTTTAATATTTTAATGCCTATATGATTTTATGTTTTAAAAGACATCTCTGGTATGAAATAAATTGCAGGGTTCTGTTTTACCTCCAGTCCTACATTTTCCTATTTTTGGAATTAGCTAGTTGGCCTGAATATGATGCAAATCTTAAGGTTTAAATGTGAAAGTTAGAATAGAAAAAGAAAAACGATTTATTTTTCTCTATTTGTGGTCTATAATTTTTTTTTCAAACTCTTAAATCATGATGGTCTGAATGTTGAAATTTTTTCTCTGCCCTAAAAATACATTTGCCTGCATACAGGCATTCTGGCCTCACCACTGTGTTATAGTGTCTTATTTTAACATTCTTATATATGCACTTTTTGTGGAGCCAAATGGACCCAGGTTTTTTTTTTAACGAGTTTGTTACTCCTCCCTCTCCTCCTTCCTCATCACTTACTAGGTGGGGCTTCGGGCTTGGGCCCAGCAACCATGGAGTTTTATAGTTACTAATATTTATTAGTAAAATTTAATCCATGGAAAAATAAGATAGTAGCTGTTGGAAAAAATATAATCACATTTCAAAATTATTTGGTCATACTTGAAGCGGGTTATTTGAAATTTTAAGAAAATATTTTACATTACTTTATGTTTCTATTTCATCAGATTTTGGTTGTAAAACTGTCCAAGTACTTCACCATTTTTTGTTTTTCTATTTATTTAGGATGTTAGTGAGTAGCTTTCCATGGAATTGATCAGTTGATCTCTGCATATTCTCTCAGGTGTTCACCTCAATCATTGGCTTGAATTGACAACAGTGTCACCAGTAATCCTACTGGTATCTTCAGGTTGAAGGTAACAGACTGCAATTTATGCCTCAGTTATATGTATAGCTATGGCCATCTTGTAGCTATTCCCTCATTGGCCAGATTTTGTATCAACATTTTCCATGAATTACTCAGGGGGTATCCATTGTCTCTGTTGAAGTTCTTGAATATTTTTACTATCTCTATGGCTTCTCTTATTTTTATCTAAAAATATCTTTCTTCTTCCCGATGACTTTTGTCTCTTTGAATTTTATGTTGCATCCTAGTTTGCTCCAAGCGAGCCTGGAGATGGTGGAGAGGCTGAATTGATTGTTCTTCATTGACTTTTGATGTTACCTTTGATCAAAAGATGCCTGTAGGATTACTGGTGAAACTGATGCCAATTCAAGTTAATAACAACTGTGCACACCGGAGAGAAATAAATTAGTATATTTACATCACACTAATTACAGTTAAGATTGAAAAATGATAATCACTCTTCAACTTCATATAGTTCAGACATCTCCTCATCCATGTAATGTGCTCATTCCTCCTTTCCATCCGACTTGTTCACCCTTTATTCCATATTCTATGGTCTTCAGTATCCCCAATATATCTGCTGTCTACCTTACCTGCTTTCTTCAAATGCTCCCTAAAAAATTCCTATCCAAATTTGACTAAGTTACAACATTTGTTTTTCTCTGAATACATTTCATTTTCTCCTCCTAAACAATAGCTAAGAAGCTTCCAATCTACAGGCATCACTTTTCATCCAATACCATGTCTATGAACCATTCAACATTCCTCACTATGTCATGGTTTAAACTAAAATTATCTTTATCTTTTTTACTTAACCCTTCTAGTGCCAGCAGACTGATCTATCTGCCCTTGGGGTATGCCACAGGCCAATTTATGGGCCCTGCCATTTTTTATATAGAATTGTTTTCCTTACCTAATTAGGAAGGAAAATATATTTTTAAAATATTTTACTTACCATGTCTGTATTTGGATTATAGATTTTAAAAAAGTCAACAAACATATATTAATATATATATTAAAATGTGGAAAACAACATTTTGCTAAAAAAAACCCCTGAAATGTTTTACATATACCAGGTGATAGAGGCTGACACCAAAAGGGTTAAACTCCCTATCATTGCTCCCTTCACTCCTTGTTCCTTTTCTCTTTTATTACAATCTTTCTTCTCATTATAGTAATTAGGAATTATTCTTCTATGTCATCATTACCATTTCCATTTATTTCCAAAATACTATTAAAATTACACCTACTCTCATCTATCCACTACTGAAAAGCTACCATGCCAATAAGTTATCTCTGCCCAATATGCGTACTTAATCCCTGCACTATTTTATTTACCTTTTTTGACTCCACTCTGTCAAACTTCTCATTAATCACAAGCAAAAATATCTGGATATATTCCAGTTCCTTTCTCTTATTAACATTACCTATTATGACCTTCCCTTTACTTTATCCAAACTGATATTCATCAGTATATGTAGTCAGCTGCCATGTGTTGATGATTCTAGTCTACACCACTGAATGCTCTCTCTAAATCCACAAAGCAAAGAAAAATATCTTGGTTGTACTCTGTATTTTGCTTTCTATTTGTAACCTCATTACGTCTGATATCTCTCATTTGAGAAATATAAAGTATAATTTAAAACCTTACTTTATAAGGATCAGTGATTAAGCGATGCACCAACATCTCTTCATGTGTTAGTAGGATACAATTCCATGGAGACCAATCTATAGAATTGTCAAACCGGCACAATCGAAGATCTTCCAAAGTTTTCTTATGGCTCAGTGCTGAATGTGCATGCCAAATGGAGTTAACCAGGTAATAAATGTCTTCAACCTGAATCATTAAATATAAGTGTGAATGAGATTAATAAAAATGAGATTTTTTGCATTCTGGCATGCTTAACACAATTCATAACTATTCATATTAAATCAAATTTTAATCAAGATAGGTATGCATATAAATAATTGTTATTAGCTTGGGTATTCCGTAGCAACTCATTTTTGTGCTTCTCTGTTGGGATTTTGGTCAGTACTCCTTAATAAACTTTAATCAATCCTTATACATATTTATTCTTTAAAGGCTATAATTCTTCCTTGATATCACACATCATATTTGAATTTTAAACAATGACCATTCATCCAATCATTTAAGAATCGTTCAAAACTTTCTTTATATAGCTATTATTTGAAAGCCATTTTAAGTTGGTTAGGACATGCAGTCCACCAACTTAACATACTAATAAAAAAACATAATTATAATAGTTAAATTTAAGGAAATCAAACTGAATTTGTCCCTTGAAAGCTTGGTTTAAATTTGGGAAACATGAAAATGGGGATCAAGAAGGGGAGTATGGTGACATGGGAAGAACATTTATTGTCCGTTAGACAATAAAGTTATTAATTAACAGAGTTGAATGTGAATTTCTATGATTTCTAGAATAATTTGTTTTCAAACTTCAGGCCTCTTCCTTCTCATACTTTCTCTGAGATATTTTGATATTATAAGATAGTGATGAAAATTAATCATGGAATCTTTTGATAGAAATTCATTATTAGTCAATCCTGGGCCCCCGTGCTGAGAAGCATCCAGGTGAGGGGGGAGAGACTCGAGGCAGCCAGCCAATCAGAAGTCAGCTGACCCCAGGCCACCGATATATATACCGGACCATTTCCAGCAACATCCACACCATGAAGATGATGGACAACTCGGCCATCGAAATGTCGGCAGAAATGCAGAGAGTGACCCGGTGGAGAACCCGAATAGCCTTCACCAACACAATACGCAGAGAAAACATCCATTTTTTTCTTCAATTCATTATTAATATCACCCCAGTTATTCGGTTATTAAAATGGCTGTCACTGTTGCCTCTGTGAAAGCATAGGATTGCCACCATGTAAGAATTGTTAGAGCCACTGGTAATTCTGAGCTTAATCCAACTCCAATAGTACAGGTAGACATTAAAAAATCTAGCATTCGATAATTTGGTTCCTTCAGTTTTCCTGTATGGATGTTGGAACTCATTTTCAAATTTCCCACGTTGGGACACTACTTTTCTGGAGGTGTTTTTGTTTCAATGACACTGAAGTAGATAGTGAGTTGTCCAGGTTAGCCAGATAATTTCACCAAATTTCTCCTTTATATAGTTAATTACATAGTCTAACAAGTATTATTTTTAAAATGTTTCTTTGTAGAAAAAATGTACAGCATAATTAACCACAAAAATCTAGCAATCTCAGGCCCGGAGGTTGCCGGATTTTTGAATGCCAACCTGTAGTATAATCATGCCTTGAGTTTCAGTGAAGGTCCTACATATGTAGTTCTATTGAAAAAGAATCATGAAAATCATAAAAAGTAATAATAAAAAATAAGAGTATGCCCAAAAATGTCAATCAAAATCAGTCAAGTCCTATGTTTCAAACAGAGAAACTTTTTCATCAGTTCTCAATATATCAGTAGTTTTGCAATTCAATATAAATATATATGTACTTAACCTTTCATTCCTTCTCCTTCCCAATGGCAAACTTCCTTTGTTGGATTCAATTGCACCAAAATTAAATAGCTTCAATCCAAACATTTGCTTCATTAGTAAGGGTAGAGAAATTATCCATAAAAGGCCTCATTTCATATAGCAGTGTTAAATTTGGTTTAGGGAGCTAATTTCTTTTATTATATACTTTTAGTTTTCTATTAAGTTCTGATGGCAAAGAAATAACATAGCAACTGTTTAACTAGAAGCATCCACATACATCCATTGAATTAATACTATCAACACTCCATATTTAATTTGTATTATAACTCTCCATAATCCTTCCTTTGGACAACCTTTAATAAAAATGACTATGACTATAACCATTTATCACTACTTATGAAAAACCAAAACCACAGTAGTCAATCCAAAGGTTGGTTTGTTTGGTGAGGGTAGAGCTCATGCAGTATTATGCCCAATTGTGAGTAAAATTTCACATTTCAGGGTAGCAGAGCCAATTCCTCTCACTGCTTGAGGTTTTCCCAGGGAGATATGGCACCCAGAAAATCATTAAGCTTGTAGTCTAGATGGAAGCATTCAAAGGGATCACTGGGACTTGAATCCAGAGTTAGTTAACACACTGGACTACAACAACCCCATGGACACCTAAAATTAATTTTACAAACTACTGATGGAAAATTAACCTGAATAATAAATGTGATAGGAGATGAACAACGAAGGCGAGCTTCCTCCCTTCTCAACGATGTTAGGATGTGTCTAAAAATGGCAGAATCGATACGCTTACTGCTTATGTTTTCCAGCCATACACATGATTTGCATTTCATCAGCTCTTTTGTTCTGGTACTGGCATGAAAGCTATTTTCAGGTTTAACTTTCTTACATTCTACACAAATATGTAGTTTATTTTTTAGCCTTGAAAGCTTGAATTCCTGCAACTGATTTTCATTTATAATGTTAAGTTTTAATTAAATACAGACATAATAAAATTGAGTCTAAATTCATGGTCCTAATGATAATCAACTTCTTACTT
This sequence comes from Rhinocypha anisoptera, assembly GCA_011762765.2. Classification (NCBI taxonomy): domain Eukaryota; kingdom Metazoa; phylum Arthropoda; class Insecta; order Odonata; family Chlorocyphidae; genus Rhinocypha; species Rhinocypha anisoptera. The sequence continues at coordinate 10,685,690 of WURS02000015.1, read as the reverse complement.
TTGGTCGATTTTTAAAAGCATAAGTCTCAAGATGATCAAATAAATGATGAACTAAGGTGTTGTGGAAAGGTTCTAGTTTTTTCATGTCAATTCCAATGTTCAATAAAACTAATTCCTTTGTGATCATGCTTTTTATATGGTACACATCTTCATCATCATGGAATTCTAGCTGAAATTATAATGATATAAAATGTTATCATTCTGGCAGACTTTACCACATTCTGTAATTATTTTACCACTCTTGAATTTTTATTTGGAAGACAGACTCAGACAGAATTCATTACTCAGCAAAATGTTTTTGGAGCAAATACAAGCAGATGCCATGTATCTGTGAATACCACTGGGATTACCAAAACCATCTAGTGGTGATTCAGATTTAACAATGTACAAAGTGTGAGACCAGAATTTTGTGTTTCATCAACTCTATTTTATATATATTCAGGTACATAAAACAAGTGGTCTTGGAATGGGGGAATAAGTGAGAAAGTATTTATGTGAGGTCAGAGGAACAAGTTTAATTTAATATGTATAAATGAAGCCATCATTGGTCAATTAAAGAGTTCTCACATATGGGAGGAAGTGTGTCCACATTGATTGCTAATCACTCCAGTTTATACTAATTTAACATTTTTGTATCTCTCTAAGCTATTTGGTTCCAGAAAATAACCTGCTGATTATCCACAAACTTCTCCACTTTATGTCAATAGTGGTTGTGTATTTACTCAATAAAGGTTGAACAGTATAAGGAACCTACTATTGCTTGAAAGACAATAAAATGTATTTTATCCTATAAATATATTCATCCCTCTTCTTCCATTGTATATTTTGGGAATTATTCGGACTTACCATTCTGTATGTGATATTCAGCATTTCTTGCATCTGGTCAAAAGAGAGTCCAACCATTGTCAAATTATTATAAATCTCCTTCCATTGTGCAAATTCTCTTTCAACGCTTGTCTCCATTGAAATTGGCTTTCCATCCCTTCTGCTAATCCATGTCTGCGGAGCTGAAAGCTGAGGAAAGATTGTGAATTGAAATAGTATTCCTACACACTGTTTTTGAATAAGACAATAACAAATAATAGTCTTACAATTTTTTTATACAGAAAGATGTACTCAAGTCTTTGAATCATCAATAATACCAATTTCCTTACATTTACAGAATAATTGAGTCAGAGATAGTTTGATTATCTTCATTCTCATGGCAGGTTACATAAAGCTTAAAGTTTAAAAAGGCTATTAAATTATATTAAATAAAATTATCAAGTTTATATTAAATAAAATTATCAAGATAGACTTAAAAAATATTGTTACGACTCGGTCTGGGATGGGTTAGGGATCATACAAAGAATAACTCTGGTTCTTTTTTTTTATTCTCGCCTTTCTTACAACAGACACTGTCTCTGGCCCACTCCAGATACCTGCACCATTACACAATGCTCCCACACACTGCCTTCACCATTCACTATCACACACACTGCCCTGCTGCACTCACTTCACCGTGCTTTTATACTCAACTTCCATACTTCTCGAACCTTCGACTCTTCCATCCAATGGGCCCACTCGACCATTCATAACAATATCTTACTAATATTTAGCATTATAAAACGTTTCTACTCTCCTTCCTATTACATAATCTGTAAGGGGCTGATTAAGAAATATATTCAGGAATTTTGAAAATTTAATAAAGAAAAAGTCTGAAATTAATAATGACTACAAAGAAAATATACAAGCAACATGAGACAAGATCCATTAAAAACTAAATCTCTTTGGTAACACTGTATTTCATTTCAATGTTTATGATAATTTTTAAATAGTATATGTCATACCTTAATTTACAAGTCTCCAGTACAAATTCAAGCATATAAATATTCACTTATTTTTAAACACATTTTATATGCATAGTTACCTCATTTAGTATAGAATCCTGTTTTCGTTTTACTTTTCCTTCTCTTAACAACCTTTTCCTGTTGTCAATCTTTTGTAAAATTTTAATCTCTTGCATTAATATATACACATAAGCAAAATTCAGTAATTGCCCTGTATATGATGCCTGTGCAGTTTGTATTAAGCGTTTTCTCTCCAACTCAAGGCTATGATAAGCATGTTCAAAATCTTCTGAGGTTATGAGAGAATCTACTGACAGTTGCATCTTTGCCTTAAGTTTTTGTCTTTCCACCTCTACTTTATTAAATTCTTTTTCCCATGCTTCATCCTCTCTTTTAACTAATTCTAAATAGTTAAGAATTCTTTTTCTTTTAAGCCAATTCCTCCACCATCTTTGTATAGTAATGACCTAGAAAAGTTATTTCATTTGCATTGTGATTATTTAAACCAATTATGCTTGGACAAATATTTATATTTGTCCTAACATAGGTTAGACAAATATTTATATTTTGCTGGTAATGTAAACAATCTGGGAATTAATTCTCAGTCTGTTGAAATTATATGAGAAATATGATACTTTAAAAACCAAATTAGGTACAACTTTTCAAAATTAATTATTAATGTTCTACCACAAACACAAAAAAGAAACAATAAACAGGATGGAGGAATATAGAGGTAACTGAATTATGGGAAATTAGTAGAAAAAGTTGACCTAGAAATAAAATCATAGATTTCTTATAATGCTGTTTATAATGCCTCATTAAAAATAATAACAACTGTAGCTTACTTATGGTCAAAGCTCCATCACTCATACTACCTCACAAGGCACATTTGTATTTACAATATGGCAACTTTCTGACAGAAAGGTTACCATCTAGTCACCTACCTCAATGAAATAGGAGACAGAACAACTTTTTAAAGGAAATATTTTCATTCAATGAAAAATTTAACAGGTTAACCATCATCTCATGTGTGTAATGAAATTTTATGGTTATTGGCATGAATGTGAAGAAGTTGATTGCTTGCCGTGGAAGCGGTGGCCACATTAGAAAGCTGAGGTCAGTTGCCTCTGAAGTAAGCTGACTGAAGATGTGGCCCTAGCACTAATGCTACCCACTTCTTTTTCAACAGACACTTCTTTCAGCGATCAGTGACACTATCAAGTGCAGAGCATGCCATTTTTAAGTCCAATGAAAAGTTGGTTGTTGGACAAAGGAGTAGCTTTTTAGATAACCTCCACTCTATTATTTTTTATTCAAAATTGTTAGTGGGTCTGGTGAACCCCAGCAAATTTTTTTTCTGTGTTCAAAGTATATTTCATAGTTTGAAACTCTCTTTTAATTGTAATTTCCTTCAGTTCCCTTTCTGAAAAAGTTGAAACATAAAGCTCCCAATAAGCATTAGTAGCCATGCATAGTGGATTCAAAGTTGCTTGGGGGTCCATTGGACCCCAGTGTGTGTGGTTTTGGTATACATTTCATGAGGCAAGCAGACTTTCCATTCCCCTTTTTAACCCTTTTAGTGCCAGCCCTTTTCACCTGGTATATGTGAAAAATGCCAGGGTTTTTTCAGGGAATCTGTTGATTTACACATTTAAATATATATAATATATATTTATATAAATTTTTATGTCATCTTTTTTATTTACCCTCCAAACACTTTTAGGATAAGTAAAATATTTTAATTATACTTTTTATCTCCTAAACAATTTCTTAAAAATTATCTATTAAAAAAAATTGGGCCGTTAGATCGGCCCGCTGGCACTAAAAGGGTTAATGGATAAGATCCTGTTCAAGCATATTTTATCATAATTTAATATTTGACGATCACTGGTTTGACTTAAAAGATGCTTTAAGTAGGTAACACTTCAGGTCTTACAGAGCATTTATTTGTGGGTAAGAGTACCTAACTTGTTTTTAGGATCAATTAAAAGTGAAAGTGATTTTAGAAGAAACACATCCAATAGAGAAGAAGATAAATGTGAAATTGTCTGACTCTGAGAGAAAGACTGAAATGCTCATTGCAAGAGACATTAGAAAGAACTACCAAAGGGTAAGAACATAAAATTTCACATTTTCATATGCCTAAATATGGTTATTGAGTAAATGCAGAATGACTTATTTTTTTATTGTTTAATGTGTCTACATATATATCAGAACATATATTTAAGTAAATTTTGAAAAGGTAGGAATATCTAATTGTAAATAATCAACTTTTATTTTTTTTCCAGATCTTTGAGAGAACTGTTTTGCAAAAATGATATCATAAATTTAATATATTGCTTCAAAGCAAAATATTTCCATACAGCATATCAACAATAATTGAAAGAATATATTTATAGCAATTTTACTACAAATTGAGGTAAAATATAAAAGTGCTACTGCATTTAGAGGTGTGGGGTCTAGAATACCGCAGTGTGCAGTTTGTGAATCTGTTTAGGAAGTGTGCTGTTCTAGGGTTAATTATGCTCTTACTACTAGCAGTATTATTATTATGAACAGTGCTGTGGTCTATAAAGAAAATTACTTATTTGAATATATCTTACTGGAATGGAGGGAACCTCTATGCTGGTGAGTCTTGTATGCTGTCAAACAGAGTAATACTAATAATAGGTACAATCTCCAAATGATGACATATTATCATAAATTTTTGTTTTGATGAAATCTCATCAAGATGTGCATTCCTTAGCTGGCATATAAAACTCCTAATTCTCTTTTGACTGCAAAACTACACATTTGAAAAATTGATGTACACTTGCATTATAAATTATTTGAAACATTTCAATTTGTTAGACAAATCTCAACATGGCTTTAGAGAAGGTAGATCTACCACTTCAGCTACCTTCCATCTAATTAACCACATATGCCAATCACTAAACGACCACCAACAGGTCATTGGTACGTTCTATGATCTTAGTAAGGCCTTTGATAAAATTTATCATACAATTTTATCCAAAAAACTGAAAAACCCTAGGAATTTCAGGCATGGGTCACTCTTGGCTGATTTCATATCTATCTAATCGCCAACAAATCGCCCTGATGAGATGCAAGTCTACTGTGAGAACAAATGCCTATAGATCAACTCCGTTGGAAGTTAACTGTGGTGTTCCTCAGGGATCAATCCTTGGGCCTCTATATTTTTATTATATTCGTAAATGACCTACTCTTTGCCATACAGCAAGACAGTTTTGTATGCCCATGATTCTTTTTTCCTGTACTTCGAAAACACTTTATCTGATCTAATAGTAAGCACAAAAAACACGATTAGTAGCATGGCTTTATGGCGTCATGTAAACAATTTAACTTTAAATGACAACAAAACCCGTTTCATGCAAAATATCCTCCCCCTCTAAGTAGTCCTTTTCTAAAAGTTAACAATAATATAATTCGACGCTATTTAACTGAGTAATTTTTGGGGCCTCCACTTGAGAGAGAGGGTCTTGACTGGACCACTCACATTGATCAGCTAGCTAACAAAATCTCTACAGGAATTTTCATGATAAGAAAGTTAGCACAAATTACCTCCATGATAACCTTGAAAATGGTTTACTATGCATACATCCACTCCCGTATTTCATATGGTATCATTTTCTGGGGTAATTCTAGGGCTGCTCCAAAAGTATTTTCTTTACAAAAAAAAGTCTGTTAAAGCCATTTTTGGAGTATCTACCAGATCTCCAGGTAGGCCAATATTTCAAAATCTTAAAATTCCACCCCTCCCTTGAGTATATATTCTGCAGTGTTCTATTTTTGTGAAAAATAATCCCTCTCTGTTCCCCACTAACACTATTTTCCATAAGTATATGGTCCGTAGTAGAGAAGATGTTCATCCAACTAGTCCAAATCTAACCTGTTCAAAGTGGGGTCCTCATCACTCTGCATCTCAAACCTACAATAAACTTCCACAATCAATAAAAAATATTTCTTGTCCCTCTATATTTAAAGTTAAATTATGTAAACTACTACAAAGTAAAATTTATTACAGTATTAATGAGTCTCTTGTTATTAACATTTCCATGACCTTATTTTTATGTATATGTGTATGCTATGATTTCTTTTACCACTCTCTTTATCTTGTGATATTGTAATTGTTGTATGACCTATTGAGCAATAAATTATATTATATTATTATATTACATTCAGTTAGTAAAAGAGCAGTAAAAGCTTTCCTACATTCATATTCAACGGTCATTTCCTGGCTTATCAACTTCGAGGAAGGGAAGAATTTATTTCCACATGCAAATGAAGTATCACATACAGACCTTGGGTGAAATTTCAACGAGAGTAATGTATAATTATAGCTAAAGGGGCCCAAGGCCAAATTCATGGCGATCCGTTTTCAATAACGATGGAAATCAACCGAGTGATAATAAAGACACGCAGAAAGATAAATGATGTTCAAACATTGTCGGAGGATGAATGACGCGGAGGAGCAGAGGGAGAGGGAGAGAGGGAGAGAAAGGCCATTTGGACGACTCCTTCGTCAGCTAAAATGCACAAGTCAGCATGATCGTTTATTATCTTTATAGTTATTAAGGTCTACCATTCGACTTGAAGTGAAACCTTAAATTTAATCATTGTGAATCTCATCCTATTAATGACGCCCAGAGAAACTAGGCATTACGCGTTATGCGTCGAAATTATTTCTTAATACTCCAAAATAGCTCCTAATCACGAATAACAACAACGTCCAGTTGAATTTTTTCGATCACGTTTCATATTTTTAATTTTAATCCTTCAAACATCTCCCGGTTACGAATGGAAACGTCGCGTTGAAGTCACATTTCGCATTTTGAGTCTCATATCAAATCGAAGTCGAAGAAGGAGTAGAAGGAAACGCACTCCAACACCACACGAAAATTAATTATTTCAAACACGACCAGGTTTCACCGCATAGCAGCATACTCAGGTGAACATGTGTACAAGTCAATTTTAGGCATGCGTGGCCACCCACCAAAAGGGTACATACATATACCTAAACTTGACATGCATGTTTACCTTTAAGTACTCGACACCTGGTTTCGTTTAAAATAAATAATTTTTACGTGAAATTGCGGTGTTTCCTCCTACACCTTTCTTGACGAGGGAAGAATTCCGACGAGTTAAGCCCGAAGGCATTTCTCACACTCCACCAACATATCTTTACGAATTAATTTCGTAGATTTAACGGATCGATTCCGTAATGAAAATGGCACGCATTGAAATTTTGCATGATCATTGATGAAATCGAGAGTCGACGCGGTCGACTCGGCCGTTTTTAATTCAGGGGGACGGCGCGAGAGGGAGAGAGCGCGGCCGTCGTCTGACAACCCGACGTCGAACGGACGAGCTTCGTCGGTCAACGGTGGCGGTGACCATGCCCGTCCGTCGGC